>OMKX01043427.1:0-11683 GCA_900302425.1 Brosme brosme
TAGAATCTCGCTATCGTTCAGATGATTTCGCTTGCTTTGTGTCTCGAGCGGCAATGCAGAGCGGGTTTGTTATCGTAGCCTAGACAGCGTTGCCAGATTGGGCAGATTTCCCGGCCAAAGATAATTTTTCCAGCCTAACGTGGTTAAAAGTAGCCCAATTGGGTGGCTAGATTTGAGGGGATAACCCCTCCCTCCGGGCTGCTTTGTTGCGATTCAGACCCCTTAAGGTCACACCCACTTTGAGCTCTTTCCTCCTCTCTCCCATTGAAACCCATGTTATTCACCGGCCGCCAACACTTTCGGAGAAATGAATGGGAGTCAATGGAGGCTGAGCGGAGGACGTCCTCCCTGAAGTACTCATCAATAGGCGATAGGGGGTTCTAATGTCCCTTTACCCAGGGAAACGAACATTATATATTCAAAGGCATTAAAGTAGTCATATTTAAGGGCATTAATTCACAGTAGTCTGGGCAATCTACATTTTTTATTCTCAACAATGTTAAGGAGGATCTTCCTCCCTCTCCTCACTGCAGAAGCCTCCCCTGCACAACACATCACACCCCTTTCAAGAAGGGGTGTGATGGGTGGGTGATTTTTATAAAACAAATTAAAATACATTAAGTCAGCACGAAGACCCAGAACCCAATCAGAACATGTGGGCAACAGTTCCAAGGGTCCCTGGAGGAGGCCCCGCCCCCAACGCTTACCTTGTAGATGCCGTCGTACCGGTTGCCGTCCTCTGGGCTGTATTTGCTGTGTTTGCGACCCTTGGAGCTGCGAATGACCCGGACAGACCTGCCAGCCTTCCAGTTCTTTGCCTCCGCCCCATCCTTATCGTTCACAGGCGTGTTGCAGTTCAGAGCCAGCGCCCTGGTAATGAAACCAAACAAAATAATTTAGGTTAAGAACATGTAGGACCAACAGACAACCTTATGAATTGGGCAGTATATTGTAATATAAGTGGCGGTTAAAGTGGACCAATAGAAGGAACAGGTATGAGTTAGAATCCCACCCTGGCAGCTATAAAAACCCAGGCTAGCGGCTATAGGAACCCAGGCTAGCGGCTATAGGAACCCAGGCTAGCGGCTATAGGAACCCAGCTAGCAGCTATAGGAACCCAGCTAGCGGCTATAGGAACCCAGGCTAGCGGCTATAGGAACCCAGCTAGCAGCTATAGGAACCCAGCTAGCAGCTATAGGAACCCAGCTAGCAGCTATAGGAACCCAGGCTAGCGGCTATAGGAACCCAGGCTAGCGGCTATAGGAACCCAGCTAGCAGCTATAGGAACCCAGCTAGCAGCTATAGGAACCCAGCTAGCGGCTATAGGAACCCAGCTAGCAGCTATAGGAACCCAGGCTAGCGGCTATAGGAACCCAGCTAGCGGCTATAGGAACCCAGCTAGCGGCTATAGGAACCCAGGCTAGCGGCTATAGGAACCCAGCTAGCGGCTATAGGAACCCAGCTAGCAGCTATAGGAACCCAGGCTAGCGGCTATAGGAACCCAGGCTAGCGGCTATAGGAACCCAGGCTAGCGGCTATAGGAACCCAGCTAGCAGCTATAGGAACCCAGGCTAGCGGCTATAGGAACCCAGGCTAGCGGCTATAGGAACCCAGGCTAGCGGCTATAGGAACCCAGGCTAGCGGCTATAGGAACCCAGGCTAGCGGCTATAGAAACCCAGGCTAGCGGCTATAGGAACCCAGGCTAGCAGCTATAGGAACCCAGCTAGCAGCTATAGGAACCCAGGCTAGCGGCTATAGGAACCCAGGCTAGCTGCTATAGAAACCCAGGCTAGCAGCTATAGGAACCCAGGCTAGCAGCTATAGAAACCCAGCTAGCAGCTATAGGAACCCAGGCTAATGACTATACGGCAACCATACACACCTGTTCATGTTGGTCAGTTTCTGGTCACATGACTGTTCGGCGGTCCTCTTGTTTCCAGACAGATCCCGTCCTCCAGATCCAGTGTAAGTGAACTCATTACCGTCATCCTAGAACCAGGAACAAGAACGCAGATTAGAACCATTAGAACCAGGTTCCCTTAAGTAGCCCTACTATCTTTGCCTTGAGGCTTATCTCAGTTTAAGACACAAATATCCAAATACCAGTATCAGCTATCTTAAAGTAAACACTGAAACTGGCGGTCACCAATATAAAATAAACTTATCCAAAGGGGCTGACTAAATACAGACCCCGGTCACTAAGAACCAGGTCGGGGGTTTGGCATCTTGTTTATGAACCCTTTCAAGTAAGCTGTGGTTATTGGGGAAACGAACCCAGAACCATTTGGCTGAGAATCAGCAGCAGAGCCACTATTCACACCACCACAACCAAATAAAGCTTTATTGGGAAAATGTTGATAACCATGTCAAAGACAATTACTTTACAAATGTCCCAATATCATCATCATCGTAATTTGGGACTCCTACTAGCTAAATTGGAAGTACAGGACACAAACAAATTCCCACTGGTGACCACCGAAAAAAAGGGATCCACATCCAAATGGTATCATTCACATCTTGATTATAAAAAGTAATAACCATGCTAGCTTAGCGTACCACGTCATCCTCGTAGCCTCCTGCTAGGACCAAGGAGTAGGCTCCGTCGTTGCTCCTTCCATGGATACCAGCAACATGGGGCCGGTGAGCACCAGACTCACTCACCTTGACACAGGGAAAATACACTGAAAGCTCAGAAGAAACATGCACTTTATCAAACAGACAAACAGTAAAATGGCCAAACAAAGCAATCATGCCCCCAAAAATTCCCCCTTTGCAAGCATTGTTAACAGTTACCAATCACTTTAACGACAACCAGATGGTATGCATTAAAGGAAGTGAAAAAAGCGATCCAGTGATGATAGGAATGGCAATTCCTATCTAACTGCCTTTAGAAGAATCACTTCCTCTTCCAGCTCTAATGGCTGCCACTTGCTACTAGGGTCAAGTTGACTGACCTGCACCCTGAACTTCCACTGGGACCCAACTGGGACACCCGGCACTGGTCCATAGTGGTTGGACGGCACGATGGTGCATTGTTTAGTGCGACCCACACAGGCCATACCCTGAAAGTAGAGGAAAAACACCCATCAGTTGGTTTGATTCTTATAAATCACATAGGTCACAGTAAGGTAATCGTGTTTTAACAGTAAATATGGGAGGGGGAACTCACTTTCCCCCAGTCTCTTTGACTGGAGGAGCTGGCTGAAGCCATTTTGGACTTCTTCTTGCTCTCCTTCAGCTTCTCACCAGCCAACACCACCTCGCTTGCATCGTTACGGCAACCGGGACAATACCTGAAATAGGCCATTACTATACATAAAGTACACACAATGATATACAAGATTACATTTTAATTCATGCACCCTGACAACAAAGAGAGTAAATGTGACAATATAAATAAAGGTTGCAGGTTCTGCTACCACGCACACAATCACTTTAACCCTCTTCTGTGTTTCTTCTCGAGATTAACAGTTTTTCCTTGCCATTCAGAGGCGGCTTGGGGGTTTCTGTATAAGGTGGGTCTGTGATGTGCCATACAAATAAAATTGACTTCATCAGCACCGTTCCCGAATTAACTCCATGACACTTATTGGAAGATTCTTCCAGTGTAGGTTTTAGTTACTGAAAGACCCAACTCACCAGTCCTCGTCGTCGGGGATGGACGTGAGTGGGGGGTCCAGGCAGTACATGTGGAAGGCCATGTCACACTCGTCACACAGCAGCTGCTTGTCCGGATCCTGCTTGATGCCACACAAGTGACAGTTGCACCAGCGGCAGTTCTTCTTGGGGTTGTCCTTGCAGTGCTTGCACTCCGGACCGTTGGACCCTGAAGCACCAAGGAGAACAAGGTGGGTCAGCACAAACACCATCTCACGTCTCCCCAAAGACAGAATATGTGATAAAATATTATTGCCACCATCTTCCAAACGTTCTTACTTTTCAGAGGGCTTTCTGAACCTGGAGCCGAGTTGTCGAGGGCCCCAGCCTCTTCGATTTTGTAAATCTCCGTCAGGAACATGATCCGACAGTCATTGAGGGAGTCGCCAGCTTCACTGCAGAGAAGATTTATAAAACTTTCTCACCAAATAGGATCTTTTAACAGGGAGGCAAAATGTTTCGCTATCAATAAATGTCCTTATTATTTGTTTGATAACCCCTTTGTGTAATGGTACTAGCACCATCAAATAATTTCCCTTCCGAAGTCGAGCACATTGTAGACCGTTAGACTAGAAGGATACACAATGTCTGGAAAAATTAAAAGGCGAACCGTGTCAACACAGCTGTCATACCACCCGTGGTGGTGAAACTTGGTGCTTACTCCCTTGCTGCTCGATAGGGCATTTTTGCCATTCTGCTCAATTGAAGGCCAATAGGAGCCTATATATTTTTGCCAAGTTGAATGCAGATTCTCATGCAGATGATCATATTGTGAATAAAAAATTTGTCTAGGGGGGGTCGCTCATTTAGCAGAGGCGCTGCGCCTGGCCTACAGACAGCTGAAGGAAACCCTGATTAGACTATTTATGATTTTGAAGCATTTAAACGATGCAAAAGTCACAAAATTAGGGATTGTTTAGTCGTATATATGAAAATATATAAATGATTCAACAATCAGTCGACGAGGGGCCTGGCGAATCAGATACGCAAAATGCTACTTAAGTATTAAAATAATGTATTAATATCCAAATACAAAACGGCCGATGGATAATTCAGTCATCCAATGTTTGTCCAGGCCAACCAAAGCGTTGATGTGTTTTCATACTGATGGATGTCTCGTTCCCTTACATATTTTATCCCTGGGATATAGGGACGAAATGTAACCTTAACCTGTTATGCGTTTCGCAAATATGAATGGGCATATTAAAAAAAAAAAAAAGGTATGAATTCTTGTGATTTGTATATTTTTTTTTTCCTCGTAAAGGAAAACCCAAACCAAGCATTCGAATCCTGAATAGAGATTTTAATACCTACCTAACAAACGTATACGAATATACGAAAATTCGGACTCAGCACTACTATGGATATGTGACAATCAGCCAATAGAACTCACCAACTGAAAATGTATCAAGAGCACAGAAAAGTCCAAAGTTCTAGGTTTTAAACTTCAAAGTCTGAATAGTTTCAGCTAGAATTGTAACACGACATAAAAACAAAATAAGTTTTGCTCTCGTTACAATTCTACCACTTCCCTCTGAAGCCAAAAGCCAGGCATCCCTTACCCAAGCAGGATTTTAGCGTGGATCTCATGCGCAGTGCGAGTCTCCTTCTTCTTGTTGATCTCGGCGTCGTACCAGTAACCTCGCTCCTTGGGATCGTCTGGGTTGTAGTTCACCATGACGACCATGCCGGGCTCCAGCTGGTGCCACTGGTAGACTGTGCGGGCACGCGGGCGGATGTCCTTTGCCAACAGCTGAACCACTCCGTTCTCTGGGTAGCTGAGGTGGAGGAGGACCGTCAGTGTACAGCTCACACATTAGATTATAGACACTTAACGGACCCTAAGGATAACATTTACTTTTTGAGGGGGTACCTAACTGCAGAAACATTGAAATTCAATTAAACTGAACATGCGCAAGCAACCAATGGGAAAGTCTTTATTTCCCAGAAACAAAAGACCATTAACAAAAATAGCAAACTTTAGAATATCTACAGCCAGTCCATTAAACACAAACACAGGTTAAATCTACCAATAAATCACTATCCAAGAATTTACATTTCTAATATAAAGCTAAAGTACAGAGACGCCTCTTACTCTTCGTATTTGACATGGTAGCGTATGTCCTCATCTGTTGGTGGGCTCTGCTCTTCCTTGTCTGTGGTCGTCTCCGGTCCTTTGGTGACCTTCAGTATCTGGGCCTCGAACCACGCCCCCATGTTCAGGTCCCTGGCATCCACAAACTCATTGATCTAAACAAAAAATGTCAGATTAATAAGTAGAATGATACGAAGCTCACGTTATACTGTGAATGCTTATAATCTGTTTACTATGGGCGAATATACAGTATGAATGGATCATGCTATATTTACAAAAAAACAACATCTGACATAATTAGTTTATAGTAACCATTTATTGTTGCAGTTTGCCAAAATAGGATCCATTAATGTAATGGATTCGTTGCCTCCTCCTGATGGAGGCATCCATTGATCATTCATTCAATTACAGGCTGCTTTCAATACGGAGAGAATTTGTCACATTACAACACTATAGTAATGTCTTAGTCAACGACCAGGTCGAGTAACTTCTGTGGTTGGGTTGAAGGGAGAGTAACATCTCTGGTTGGGTTAAACCATGATGACATTTCTAGTCAACTGTGACCCAGAACACTCAATAGACCGTTACAGAAGAACAGACCCATTACCTTGTACAAGCCGAACCCAGGGTCGATGAGTTCTTGCGTATCGGCACTGGCGGAGGTCCCCGCTGCCTGTGGAGCCTCCGCCTCCCCGTGGGTGGAGCTCTTGTCTGACTCGCTCTGGGCGGAGCCACAGCCGGAGTCTGAGTCCGACAGCTCGGCGTCCTTGGGCTCCTTGGCGTCTTTGGTCTTCCCCGTCTCGGCGGCGGGCGCGGCCGTCCTCAGCAGGAGCTGCACGATGTCGTTGAGACCCACACTGTAGTCGAACATGGTGTGCCCATCTTCCATCTGGACACACAGGGAGAGTAAGGCTCTGTACTGGGCATGTGTTGTGTGCATGGTGTGTACGTTTGTCTCCCAATGGTCATGCTTGCAGTCAATTACTTTTGGACCAATCAGATTTTGCCTACAATACATTATGTACAAATATACAATCAATATTTTAAGTTAAGGACTGCAACAAATGATTTAGTGCCAATTTGTGCAGTCACATCTTAGTTATACGATTATCGGAAATGATTAGACATTAGAAAAGGACATTTAGTGAATGTGGAGAGTTGCATTTATGGGTCAAGAAGGGCAAGTAGAGTTAAGCTGCAAAAAAATGAATGGGTGGTTTCCAAACTGGGCGTGAGCCTTGACCTGGCTGGTAATAACTAACAGAAGGATAAATGGCAATACAGAAGATTCAATTGAGTTAGCCGTTTGGGGTGAGGGGGGAGTTTATCTCAGCACACATCCATGTAATCCCCAACAGACTGCTCCTTCATTAAGTACAATGCCATAGACAGACAGTCTGTGGCAAAACTGAGAATATAAAGACGCACTTATATGCAATATGACAATTGAGATATACTGGAAAACTTCCCCGTCTGCTGATCCAATAGTGGCAGAATTTACGACTGCTTGGGATTTGAGATAGTGTTTTGTAACAACCCTGGGCCAACATCAACAACTTCAACACTTAAATCTTGTACTTAAATCGTACAAATTCAGTTTGCGTTTATTAGTTCTGAGACATGCCTTGTGTACATAAGAGCATTTAAAAAAAGGTCCCTGCTACCAAAAACCACACAAACATTTGTTCTGCTACATTTGTACATTCTGATATGAGGTACCATCAGGAAACATAAGAGACATGACGATTATGTTTTCAGCAGTCTACCCCAATGTCAAGATGCATTACAGGCTCCTCCCCTAAAACACAAGGTTTGCTTTTTTGACTGTACATGTCTACGCACAGATCCAGATTAAACAATAAGGTTTTTCAAACCGTGGCCGACGCCGCTGATTAAAACAGAATCAAAGAAAGAAACCAGCAAACATTTAGCAGTGAAAGTTGTCCAGATTGTAAAAAAAAAAAAAGAGAGTTTTGGCCAAATACGTTTTCATTAGATAGTGAGCATCACGGTTTGCATTAGCATTGTGACTGGGGATGTGTGAAGCAATTGATGCAACCTCAATTGACAACGTTTACACAGAAAACAACATGTTATGTTGGTTCTTATAATAATATCACGGCCAAACTGACACCGCCAAGGTTTAATTTAGCTTGCCACACATTTTCAGGTGAGAGAAAACGACAATATTATTACATTTAGAGGGTGTATAATATGCACTGATGCATTGAATAGTATTTTAGTATAAAGCCTGAGTATAACGGCTGGCAAAGACCTTTTGGCCCACTGGCAGATCTTTCAAGTAGAGCCAACCAATAAGATTGAGATTGGATAATATTTATACTGATAACAGAGTACCTATCGTTTAACAGATCATTTAGACTCATCATAAAACTCAAACCAGCGGAACGTGTTTGTTGAGTGTTTGGAATGTGTTGGTCATCCTCAAGACAGAATGTTAAGATGAAGCGATATAAAATAAAAAACTAAATCTTAACTTTCCAGGATTAGGGTAGCACAAGTTATCAGACAGTTAAGTAGAAGGCTACAGTAAGGAAATGTTAAATACAAAATGGGTAACATCCCAGAGGGAGGTATCCACTGCATACCCATCAGATATCGTGTAGGGGTGGGGTCTGACCCCACCCACCCTGTTTTGTGTAGTTTGAACTTCCTCAAAATCGTAAACGAGATAGCTTCAGCTGCCCCATCAGAGTAATGTGACTACTGTAATGGCTCACTGCATGGCAACATCAACATGCGGTATAGCACGACAGAACGTTCCTGCCTTCCAATCCCCACATACAACTTTTCGCTTTTCAAAAACTCAGGGCACTAACAAAGCCTGTCATGGTAACTAGTCATCAAGTTGACAAACTTGGAAGGAAGGAAGATATATTCCATGTACACGTTTTTTTCAAGTCGATAACTAGCAGTACAACACAGACTTGGACAACATTTGGATTATCAAATAATGCTTGAATGATGAGTTGCAACCCTGAAGTCAAACAGAAAAGCCTTTTCAGCACTTAAAGGGGTGATATTATGCCACCAGGTGTGAGTGTGATTAGCCATAATATCACCCCTTTAACGGGTGCAACCTAACCATCACTGGCATAAAGTCCACAACCAACAGCCATTATCTGCAGCTGCAGATACACAGCACATCTCCAGCTCTTCCACCATCTATAAACCACATCAATGGTTGTGTAAGCTCAACGTACCTGTTTGCCGCGGTAGAACAGCCTCTGTCGGTCTGGCTCCACCTTGAAAAGCTCTTGGATTTTGAGACGCAGCTCGTCCACCTTGGTGAGCTTGGACAGGTTGTCCACCCGGTGGGTCTCGCTCCCGTCCATCGTCCGTACTTGGATCCACATTGCAGCTGCCCTGGGGACAACGGACCGTTAGAGGATGCTGTCCGCAGCTGCACCAGAAGTGTGCCAGGCATACCAGGTTCCATTCAGACATAGCCCTTCTTTGAACCCACTTTCCAGCCTGCCCATCCAAAGAAAATGCAAACAGATTATTCCCCATTCATTGCTCATACAACGTTTGCATCTTCGAAAAGAACAAGGCAGGCGCAAGTCTGTTGGTTTCCTAATCCTGATAGTCAGTAAAATGGCCATAATTGAAAATCGACACCCGTCTGCTTCCTAGTATTTTGGAGCCATTGTTTTCCAAAATAGTAGCACAAATACAAGCCTGACAGCTGTGGTGCCCCTGTAGCCAACAGAATCCATTCATCATCACGACAATGAAGCCGACAGCAGTTTCCTAAATCACCCATGTTGAGCAACAGAAAGGCGGGTTAGAGTGTTGGGGCGCTACTGGGGATGTGCAAAAGGTTTGTTGATGGCATCGGCCTGGCTTGAATTGAAAAAAGTATGGAAGGTCAAAGTATTCACAAGTATTGGTTATATCACTGGTGGGATACAGATTCAGTGTTCTATAGACTTCCCCCCCCCCAAATACCATAAAAACAAGTTGTGAACGACAGTTATCGAATTAGCTTTCAAATAACCCAACTTTCTGTTTTATATCAATCAAGGATTTTCCATTTACGTCATAGTCAGACATGATGGTAGGGCACCTGGTGTTAGTCATTTGTGCCATTGGTGCTATAAAACGTATGCAATAAAACGGTTGAACAATGGAGGGCAAATACTTCTGTGGCAGTTATATACATATAACGTTCATATTGTTTAATACAGAAGATGACTAGAGGATTGGGATAACAATCTGGTATCAATTAAAATGAGTCAGTCACCGTGGCTAGTAAACAAAAGTTACTAACTAGAGTGACAATGACACGGTCTCAACAAATATCTCACAGTTAATAATAGTTTTCAAACGGTCATTGTATTGTGCCTCCATTAGATTGACCTGTCACCTCTCCAACAGACGTTTCGGGGCGGGCCCAAGCTGATTTAAATACAGTGCGGGAAAATGAAGCGAAAGCCACTCCCATTCTTAAAGAGAGCACATCCGGGCGCGAGTCAGTGCTATCAAACAATGTGGCTTCGGGTTTTTGACAATAAAACACGTCATGGGACCACCCAATATTACTTCAAAATAAGATAAGATAACGCAATTGCATCGATTACGTTGAAAATACGATGCATTTGCAGTTCATTTTAAAGACGATTACAGTACTATCCTCCGTGGTCTCTACTTGCAGCTCTCAGCTGGGATCAGCTGGTCCGACGATCCGTTAAAACCCTTCAAATCCCTGTGTAGTATTCAAACTGGACGCGTCCGTCTTTACAGAAAAGTTTAGTAATCTAACCATCAAAAAAAGAAAAAAGGAGCATCTACAAATATATAACGATAACTACAACCACACCTCTATGGCCAAATACTGAAAACTAGTTTTAATAGAACTGTTTCACTTTCGCGTATTAACTTTTTGTATCTAGAGACGTTTTGTGCTGGCAAAACGTGTCTGAAAGCGGATCGGCTATCATTGAATTGATACATGCACCAAGTAAACAGAAACACAAGGTAAAAGCGCGCACAACAGCATCACACACACAAGTTCACCATCCAGCCCCGATAGCATTGACAGCAAACCACGTTCCCGACCCCAACCAGCAACTTATTGTCACAAAACATGCACACGCCGAGTAAGTCATTCAGCACAGCAGTTTCAAGCGCACCACTTTGACTCTGTTGGAAGATGAACACGATGTAAACGGTGTAAATCACCGGAACAATACATTTGAATGACTCGGAGAGACATTCAGAAACGAGGTAAGGAGACTTTCCAAATTAGCAAAAACAGGCTAGCTAGCTAGGTCAACAAATACGATCCACCACAGTTTTATGTTATTAAATGCAACGTAGTTCATGGCTTTACCTGTTTGATTTTCCAAATTCACTGATAAAGTTTATGCCGCAAAAGTTGTCCTAGTACCGCTCTAGTTTGCAAGAGACACTCAACGCGCTGCCGAAGACAGAATCAATAGTTCTTTGATACTTTCTTTCCCCGCCCGTCTACAACTACAAGCACTCCGCTATTGGCTAGTTCTTACTAACAGGCGACCGCTCATAGGTCAGTATGGTTGTCAATCTGTCTTGTGACCGGAGCTTAGCCTCAGCGCGCGAAATTGTGGTCTCGTGGGCACAGATCACTTCCGAGAATTTGGCGCGAGATTATGTAAATTATGTACTTTAGACCTTGGAGCTGAGTTTAGTAAACATCCCTACTGCAGGGATGGTTACTTCTTGCTATAACAAGGAAATCGCACCAATTAAGCATCAAAAGACGATTTCGTCAACACATTATCCGTGAAACAATTAAAAGCAGTGAATATTTAGTTACATTACGCTCCTTATTGCATAGTAATGTGTTGCGCTTTTTGATCTCGCCGTTTGGCGGGAGAAGTTGACAAACCTCAGTTGTCAACCTCAATAAAAATTAGGTGCGTTGG
>OMKX01043462.1:7244-25159 GCA_900302425.1 Brosme brosme
ATCTTCAGTTTCTCTTTGTTCTTCTTCTTCCGCTTCCTCTTGGCTTTCAGCAGCGAGCCGTCGCCCTTCCCCTCCCCGTCTGCCTTGACCCCCACCCCGCCCGCGTCGCCTTCAGGATCCACTGTGGGAGAACGCACAAAACGTTTGCTCCAGAATGACAACACGATGCAGCACAGATAGTCCATTAGATGCAAATATGACACCTATATGTCAGATCAGCCGCACAGAGTAGGACTTTGATTTTTAGTTTCACTTTAGCACAAAGCCGTTTGCAGATAACCTGGAATGAACACCTTACAATCTGCATGGAATGAACTTTGCATGAAAAAACGCAGAAGGTGTTTCAAGGGTCACTGGCTTGATATCAGTGGCCTCTTCTCAATAGGAGTTGTGGGAGAAAATGATGCATGCACATAACGTTCATTAGCTCATCCCAAGATTAACGGAACATGTCATTCTCTCCCTCTCACTTTCCACCCACCTTCACGTTTTCACTGTCTTGTCCACACAGGCGCCAAAGCCAAATTTATAACGATTTTTTTTTTGCCATCTAACAGAGCTCACCTTTTACGTCCATCTGGCTGACCCCCGCCTGCACCTCCTGGTCTTCGCCGGCTTGCTCCTCGCCGGTCTTCCTCAGCTTGGCCGGCTTCTCCTCCTGAACGTCCACTTCCTGCTCTCCTACTCCCACCTGGGAGCGCCGTCTCTTCTTCTCAGACTGTTTCGGAGCGCTCTCCTTCCGGCCGCGGTCTTCCGCAGCCTCGCCTTCCGACCGCTTCCTTTTCACCTTGGGGGGCTGCGGTTCCATCTCCTCCTCCTCCTCCTTCGGGTTCACCTTCAGCTCCCCGGATTCCTCCACCCGTGCGGCAGCCGCCTCCTTCTTTTTCTTCTTCTTCTTCTGCTTCTTTTTCTCCTCTTCCTCCGCTGCAAGAGATGCCCACAAAAAAAGGGAGATGGGGTGAGTTTGATCCTAGCTGGTCATCTGTAAGTCATTGGAGTCAGTCAAAGTCCATGTGGGAAGTACCTGGTGGTGGGCGCGGGTCCTGTATAGGAACGCCCTTTTTGTTTCTGATCTTCGGGAAGATGCCAGTCTTTCTTGGGGCATCCTCGGGGGGGTTATTCAGGAGCTGTGTCAGAAGGAATAAAACATTGTTTAATGGTGACACAAGCCACATTGAGACTGCAGTCCTACGATCTCTTCCCCAGAGTTTCCCTGGCCGTGACCGGCTGCAGCACAGCCACAGTCTTTACGTAGAAAATATTCTTATTTCCCCAGTATTGAAATACTGGTGGTTCTACCTGGATTGCTTTCTGCGCCTCCTCCTCTTTCTCAAACTCCACGAAGGCGAACCCCTTGGGGTCCTTGGTGGACTGGTACCGCGGGATGCTGACATAAACGACCTTGCCACATTTGGCGAACACCTTCTCGATCCAGTCGTGAGTCACACTCTTCGGCAGAAGTTCCTGGAAGAAAAATAAAAGAGAGGTTTCCATAGGTTTGGTGTGTAGAATCGTCGCATCACGTGTCTCTCTATGGAATATAGACATTGTTTAAAGAAACAGACTGAAGCTTAGTGGAGATGCCATTTAGTAAGTGCTTTTATCCAAATGTCTTACAATGCCATGCCATTGCAGTGTCAATGACATGTTTAGCATTAGTAAGCATGCTTAATACAATTTGTGGTGCAGGTTAGAGAGTCATGTGCGAAATATGATTGCCTTTACCACATAGACTGTGCAGCCGTCTACATTCTTGTCCGTGTCCCTTATCGGGTGTTGCCGTCTTAATTTATTCCCCTCTAGGTTGACCTTAAAAACAACAACAAATGAAACAGAAAAGCATGGCTAAATACACATGTTAGTTTACACATGGTGGATGTCGTGATAGCTATCGATTCCCACCAATCATTTTGCTACATTCTGAGTCTACTTCAAAGTACCTCGACAACGAATGAATTTTTCAGAGCCCGGGCGATAAGCTTGATGTCCATCGTCAGCCTTTTCATACGGTTGAAGGTCGTCAACACAGAAATATCCACATCTGAGGAACACAGCACATTGAGTACTTAATGCGCGACCCTCAGTAGTAGTAGTATAAGTAATAGTAGTAGTAGTAGTAGTAGTAGTAGTAGTAGTAGTAGTAGTAGTAGTAGTGGTAATGGTAGTGGTGGTAGTAGTTAGTAGTAGTAAAGTAGCAGTAGCAGGAGTAGTTGTTGTACTCGTGGCTGTGATTCATTTGGCAGTCTCCTGGTATAAGCAGGAGTTATGCCAGCCATTTCAAATCATTTACAATAATTGTTTCATCATCAGAAAGGTATCCTCAAATATTTGTCACTTAAAAGTCATGACTCTCAAGCCACCCCATCCCAATCAGTTGAGAACCCCTCTACTAGAGGTATTCGCCTCTGACAAGGACTTACATCCGTCGGTCGAGTCACTGATGAGTTGTTTGATGAAGCGGTCCTTGCCGAGGTTTACGTCCCCGAACCAGAACTCCACCTGCTTCTTGATGTCGGCCAGCAGCTGCTTGACACGAGATCTCTTCTTCTTCTCACTCTCCTTGGTCTTTCCATCGGGGTCGGCATGCTTAGCCTGCCCTGCAGCGGGCCTCCGCTCCGTGTCAATCATCTTGTGGTGGAGGTGGAGCTATAGTGATCAAAGTGACATCAACAATCTTTTGTCTCGTCTAGCTGCAGAATCCCTAATATCAATGCAGTCTCTTTGTGGGTCCATTCGGTTATTTCAGGAAGATTGCTCTGACATTTACTTACACTGCACTGTACTTGTTTTGAGCCTGATCTAGGTCCTAAAGATTAATTACAGGATTTAGCTTGGACTACTTAACAAAACACACTTGCACACTGAAACTTGGATTGGATGTGTTTTTTTTGTGATATTTGGTGGGCTTAAGACATATTTGAAATCGCAGCAACTAGTAATGAACTGAGAAAATTGTATCGCCATGATGGGACTTCCAACTATAAAAAGCCACGACAAACTATTCGAGCTGCTTGAAAATGCTAAATTGTTGTATAAAAAAAACAATATATATATATTCATTTCGATCAGTCGACTGATCAATTTGCTTGTCAGCGGAACACAGCGTTAAGTTGGCGTTGTGTGAGAGAGACAAATTTAACATTTAGTAACACAACACATTGACAAGTAAATTGTGATTAATACAGCAAAGCAAAAATGCCATCTTTTAATTCTGCCAAATCAACACTTACCAATAAATAGTCAGTATTTTTTCCTCAAGGAGATGAACAAGTACATTTCAACCTACGACATCAACACACAACATGAACCGCCTCCTGAAGTGGTGCCGCGCCGCACATTAAATACGTCACTGTAAGAGAACCACCACTGTTGATGGTGCAGCGGCGCACATGAGAGACGTCATATGGACTGCACCGCCTCCTGTAATGTATTTCGTAGGCGGAATCCGGGAAAATGAATGAATATTAATGAGGGGATAGCTGGATATTATCCAATCACGTTGGTTAAGTCCCTGGTCGAATCCAAAAAAGGCGGGAGTGTTCCCGGATTTCGCCTACGAAATGCACATTCGTCTCCTGCAATGGTGGCGCGGCGCAAATTAAATATCCTTTGGAGAGTTTGGACACTTTCATGTCGTTAAATATGTGTTATTACAAAGTATAAAGAGGAAATTGGGAAAAGGTGAGTCAAAGAAAATTCATAATAATAGAAAATAAAAAAACACAATAAATTAACTAGTTACTATCAAGAAATAGGGCTTGAGCCACATTCTTCTTCTTCTGTCGTATGTCCTTAGACCTTCAGTTCTGTTGAGGCGAGCCAGTCTAGCGTCCTGTGATCAAGGTCAATTAGACCACGCTTGCCGTTTGGGGGCCGGTGTTTGGGGCAGCTGGTTAGGATGTGTTCCACAGTTTGTTTTGGGTCTCCACACTCGCATTGGGCACTGTCTGTGAAGGCCCACTCCAGCACTTGGGCCACATGTGGCCGGTTAGCTCAGTTGGTTAGAGCGTGGTGCTAATAACGCCAAGGTCGCGGGTTCGATACCCGTACTGGCCAGTAATTACGTTTTGACAGGAAAACCGATCGAAAAAGTTGATCAGGCAGTCAGTAAAGCTCAGTTGTCCACAAAGTGAATGCTCTTGCTAAAATCTATCTTCTCGACCGTATCTCATCAAAGAAGAGCTGACATGCTACATCTTGCATCACCAGTAGATGGAGACAGGCCTACTGATCTTGGCCAATGGCAGATGGCCATTATCAGGAACATGCACACACCTTTTGTGGACAGTAGGCCCATAGTGGTTAAGCAAGTGAAAACGGACATGAAACTAATCTATGGTGAGTGTACCACAGTGACCAATGGAGCAAAAATACACTACTGCCCTTGTTTTAGCACAAGTTCCCTTTCCAACTATACGAGGCCAAACGGCAAGCTGCTTGGCCCCTCGTGATAAGACGAGTTTTCTATCCTGGAAATGCGTCTGAAAAAGTGGGGTCGTCTTATATTCGGGCCGGGGTATAGAATTTTAAATGTGTATATACATTCACAACGTCCTGGTAATAAATACCTTTCATTTGACCAACTCCATCTGGTTATATGCTGCTTCCCTTTCCCCGTAAGAGCTGGGCCGACAGTTACCGTATTTTGAGAGAAAGTGCTTTTTTTCCCTCTCTTCTCTGTTGCGGTGCGCCGCGCGCGAGCAAGGTTTCGTGAGAACGACACAACTTGTCGTACTCCTCCAGAGGCCTTGCTCGCACACCGCAACAGTGGCTTTATTAGTAGACAGCTAATTGCCGTCACTGTTTATGGCTTAAGTTCCACGCACATCCTATCCTAACTCTTGGATTCCGTGATCTTAGCGGAGGTTATTTTCCCGCAGTGCCTGTCAGGCGTGTGCGCGCACCCCTCCACATCTCTCTCCTCTCTGGAGGTGTATGGACTGTAGAGCGTCCTGGATGTTGTTATCCTCACGCCACTGTGTTTTAATTATCATTATTTTCAAATAAAATAATTTCCTTTAAAAAGAAGAGATTTGATCTTAAAAATATATTTTTTTCCAAAAATGAGTATTGAAAAGGGAGGGATCGTCTTATAATCGGGGTTGTCTTATATTCGGGTCAATACGGTAGGTGGCTGCGATGACATGGGCGCAAGATTTGCACTTACGCTAGTATAGTACTGTAAGCTTATCTCGATTAACTAGATGTGAAAGAATAACGTCAATAACACACTTTTCCAAGTTACTACGACAAGTGATGACACACACACACACACACACACACACACACACACACACACAATTCTTCTTCTCCTTCTCCTACGCTTACTTGACTGTAACACTGACTTGATTCAACCATTTCAAACTTTATCACAAAAACTTGGCTATTCTATATTTTATCTAAAATGTATTCAAACCTAATCATTTTAGCTATTTATTTAACTCTTACACTTTATTTGTTTCCAACTATTTTACATCTTTAAATAGTGTGCATGTTTACGTTGTTTACTCCAATAAGACTTTAAACGTTTGAACTCTGTTCTAATCTTTTCACATGATTTAAGCCATTCAACTTTACGTCTTGAGCTTTCGCTTCATTAAAACATATTTTCAACCTCACTTTGCACCACAGCACTCATCACAGTCTCAGCAGGAAATGCTTTGGAATCGTGTGTCTGTCTGTGCCCTGAAACATGATGAGTCAGAATGTTTCCACGTGATCAGTGTGGTGTTGGGGCATTCCATCAAAACCAACTCAGTACAATGAGCGACAACCGTCTTTTCCCTTTTATGACACACCGAGGGAGCTGGGTCTGTTCCACAACCAATAATGCGGATATCGTCTCGGTGGAAACCCCCTGTGCAGGGCATCGTCATCACCTCAGAACGCCCTCAAACTTCTCCAGCTTCTTCCTCATGTCCTCCTCCGTGCACTGCTCGATCCGGCTCCTGACCAGTCGTCCGAGGTCCTTGTAGAAGGTGTGGGCCCAGCCGGTCTCCAGGTAGTGCGTGGAGATCTTGCACACCTTGTAGAGCACCGTGAGGAGTTTCTCATTGCTGCTCACCGCGCACCTGTTGAACACCCAGCGGCCCCAGGCCGCCCACATCTCATCCTCCGTGAAGTCCACCGTCAGACTGTCCCCGCCGTCGCCAAGCGAGTGCAGCGATCGGACCTCTGTTTCCGTCACGTCGTTCCATATGGCGCTGAGTGTGTGTGTGTGTGTGTGGGGGGGGGGATCAGCATTTTGTCATTTTGACAAAAAACATCATTGACATTTCTTTAAATTTGATAAACGCATCAACGAACAGGGCGACACAAGCGACATCAACGCATCAGGCGTCACAACAATGAACTCTGCACACAAAACACAGAGGACAAATTATGATTCTCAGTGTTGTTGTCGATTTGAAAACACATTGTTGCTGTTGAACTCACACAACTTTATGCAGGGGGTCTGGAGTCAGGTCACTGAGAGATAGCAGACCTCTGCAGGTCACTCTGTTCCCCTCCATCCTACGATAGAAAAAACATTGGTCACATCGGATGATGGGAAAAAATACTGGAGCAACTAATAAAGAGCTAGGGTTCAAGTTGAAATAGGTAGACTGAAATCCCTATAGGACTAAGGCCTATATGTTGGTCAACCCTTACCCAACTAACCACGGGTAAAGAGTATACATTGCTTGATTGTAATCCACTAATACCATAACAGATTATTTCAAGTGATGTTTTAGTTTTGACAGCTAAATACAGTCCAATAAAAGTGCTGACCATTAAGATATTCAACAACAACACACACTTTCAATCAATTTTGAAATTGTAGTCACAATAAACACATTCATCTATTACAATAGGTTTCATAATTTGAATATAGGACTTTCTCTAAAAAGCACAGCGTAGAAAATTCCTAGTAGTATCATGACAAACCTGTCTTTACATCACATGACCGCTCACCATAATTCTCTGAGTATTTTCTTCTTTCGTATGGCATTGGAAAGAACAAGTATTTCCTCATCTCCAACATCTGCCCATCCGATTCTAAAAATGGGGAATGGAAATTAAATCCCCCCGGTCTAAAAATGTAATTGTCAATTGTAATTGACACAGAATCACATTTTTGTCTGGAGTACATAGCTAATAACATAACAGTGTTAACCACTGTGCACCACTTGAGCAGTTGACTACATTTGAAAATGTTGTATTTAATGTTTAGTATAAGCCCTGTAAAAGAAGGATAAAGTAATAAAGTAATAAATTGGTTTGGGGTAATGGAAAGGAGAAGCGATGTTGAGGAACTTAGAAAGGGGGTAGAGTTCCTCTACATTTAAAAATCAGTGATGTTGTTTTTCTAGCAGCTCAAACAATCAGAATTGTAAGGCGAGCTTTCTATTTGGAAGAATGACCACAGGACCAGTCGTTTAGAGAAGGGAGTGAAAAGTGAAACGCATGAGAAAGTTAAGCTCAAGTGTGCCAACCTGGGAATCAGAAGGCCCATGGATTGCAGCTGTAGGGGATGTTAAAGGGGCAGTAGAATGTAGTTGTACCTATTAGAACGGACTTGGCAGAAAGGTAATATAATATTCATAATTATGTTTTAATTAAGGGTATAATCCCATTTAAATAAGAATTGTTGTATTTTCGTTGCCTTACAATGAGCCTTTTAGGCTCATAGCCTTCATAGGGAGTGGGTCCTCTTCCATGGGGACCCCCATGTTGCACTGCCATGTTTCTACATTAGCCCAGAAAGGACAAACGACTCCAGAGAGAACGCCTTTTTAATTAAATCCCAAAAATGGGTAGAGTTCTAGGAAGGAGGGCGGCTATGACTCATTTGTGACAAATGGTGAAAAATTTCGTATTTGTGAGCTGTGCTTGTCTTAACAAGTAAATGACCTAACGTGTGAGCTTTGCAAAATGGAAATTAGGTCCATTTGTCATCTTGGTCAGCATCCTGAATTGCTGTTGTCTTCTTCACAGTATGTTATCTCAGCTAGTCAGTTTGAAGGTATGGGCTTTAATGTTGAATTCTGCCGACACCCCATGCATGCATGCGGACCAAATGAGAAGTTTGAAAGGCAGAAGACTAGCTTCAGAGAATACTGAGACATGCGAGATTTCTCATTCAGCTGAATTCAATCCACTACAATGCTTTGTTTTAACAAGATGTTTCAAGTGTTTTACCCTCAAAAGATAATTTCCACAACAAAGCACACAAGAGCAGTGGTGGCCACATTACCCTAGGTGGGTGAAACAGTCTGACCCTTGCAGCACATCAGCGATGACTTGAATCGTGTCCATATCGAGAGGATTTTCTCCAACCCTGAAGAATTTATCATTAGAGTAATTGCTGCGGTGATTCGAATCCCCTCAAATTGAGGAACAATGACAAAGGACAAAACAAACAGAATGGAAATTAAATGACTCAATATAAATGTCAGTCAAACTGTCTAAACACACTATTGCTGCATCTAATAAGATGTATTATACCTGAGAACTCACCAGAGCTGCTTGCATTTGAGCAAGTGAGGCATGAGATCCCTCAATGCCTCGTAACTTACGTCTGTCCCCGTCAGATCCAGCTCTGAGAGGTCCCCCGCAGTGGCCTTCAGGAAGTACTTGATGGTGTTGTAATCCATAGGGGAGAGGGCTTCATCACTGACATTCAGCCGCAGAGTCTGTGCTTGCACTTCCTGCCCCAGGGAAGGATTCTGCTGCTCAAAAAGGCAATGCAAACTATTCAAAATGTGTGCGCCGTTTTCGCACAGGCTCTTGAGCTTGCTGACCATCGTTTGGCGGTAAGCCTCAGCTTTGCCATCGTCACAAGACAACCCCACGTGCCTCGCCAAAAGCTTGGAATTGCGTTCAGACAGGATCCCAGAGAGGAAGCGGCTGAAAAGATCCAAGTGACTTTTAACTGTATCCTCGCCGGGGCTGCTGTTGTGCTCTAAAACATCAGGTAGTGGTTGGTCCGTCATGGCACAATAAAGTGCGGCAAAAAACTCCTGAACTGTGAGGTGTGCGAAGGAGTATACGTCTTCAGTGCAGCCAGGCTCCTGTGCCACCATCTTGTCCAGAAAGGTACTGGCCAGGGGACACCCTTCCAATGGGGCAACATCCGGGTCACTGGCATAGAACAGGGTCTGCTGATCCATCAGCTTGAGGAACGCCAGCCGACCCAGCTTCAGCACCGCGTCGGAGAGCTGCTGACCGCCGCACGTTCCCTGATCAGCACTGGAGGCCTTTGCTCTCTCTTGGGTGTGAGTGCGAAGCAAGGCCACCAAATACTGCACATAAATATCCGTCATGGTCCGAGGATTGTCCCCGGCGAGGTCTTTGCTTTCTTTCAGAATGCAGCAGATGATGTAGCAGAATGCTGGTATGTAACACAGTGTCAGCATCAGTTCGTTCTCTCTCACCACCCTGAACAGCTTCTCCGCAAGACCTTCGTCCTGGTAGTAGCGACAGAAGAAGTCTTGGATCTCATCCAGGGAGAAGCCAGCAATGAGCACAAAGCGGTCAACGCAGCCCACTGGGATGTGGCCGATTGCCGTGGGCCTACTTGTCAGAATGATGGAAGTGTTGGGGAGAAGTTCACCCAACATCAGGCTTGTGAACACCTCCTCCACCTCACCGGAGTCGTCTGGCTCACACACAAACGCGTCTACGTCACAGCGCCTGTAGTGCCTGAACTCGTCGAATCCGTCAAAGATGATGAGCAGTTTGTCGTCATTGGCCAATATGTTGTCCAGCTCTTTGGCCAAGTGACGGTTTTTCCGCAAGACCAACTCCCGGAGGTTCACGGGCTTGTTCACCAGATTGAGGTCCCTGAAGGTCATGTGGATGATAAAGTCAAAGCCGAGATGGTCCTTGTTATTCCCAAAATCCAGCAGCAGCTTCTGCACCAGGATGGTCTTTCCTATTCCTGCCACCCCTGTCACAAGAATCTTCTTGACAGGCCGGGCTCCGTTTGCTGTGGAAAAGAGTTGGGCGGTTGTGATTCGCCGATGCTCTGTAGACTTCTGCTGCATAGATAGTCGCTTCCGTCCGTAAGCTAGGACCTCGTGCCTTTTGACGTCCAGGCCTTGGTGTCCGTTGACCAACAGAAGGTTGACATATTGTTCGGAAAAGAGGATTTTCTCGCCATGGCGGGTGTTATAGAAGAGCATGCTCTCACTCCTTCGTCTTAGGACTTCTTTGTGCTTCTGTTTAATTTGGTTGTACTCTGAATAAGAAAAATATCTGACAATGAGCATGAGATGTCCTTTATATCGCGTTCAAATATTTTTGGTTTCAAACAACGCCAAAACCGCAATAAATATTATCATAAACAATATTTATGACAGGTATTGCATAAATATTAGAATTAAATAAGTTCATGGAGTACAAGAACAAAATAAAACTCAAGTAAAGCACATTTGTTAATTTACATACCCACAGACAGCAGCTGGTCGTTGCTCTTTCCCACAACACTACTTGGTATTTCCGTTTGATCAACAACACAGAGAAATATGGTGACAGCTTCCTCGCCCTTGCACTCCAAGATGTCTAGCACTTTTCTCACTCTCGCTCGCGGTCCTGACTGACACAGCACGTCCTCACGGTCGTCCCGGTTGAAAACCTCCCTTGACAGAAGAACATCGAGAAGGGAGTCGATTCGCCCTTCCAGTGTGTCCACAAGGAAAACTCTCTTCAACCTGATTGCACTCAAACATGATAGAGCCACATTCTTTTCTGCTGTCATCATCTTGCACATTATCCCCCAAAGATCTGAAATGCGATTTTATCAGGGTGGCAGGGGGTGCTGACCGATTGGCATCCTCGATGTGTTCCTTCTGCACTTTTTGTTCATAAGGGGTTAAGGGTGTGTCGTAAGTTCACTGTGTCAGTGACACAAGAAGGAAGTAGCTCTTGGCACGGCAATTCAGTAGGACATGTGGTAAAAGGCTACCCACATGGTTGACTCAGATGTAAACAAACTCATTTTTTTAAATTAAGACAGGAATAACGAGCTAGTCTCCCTTTGACTGATGGTTAGGTTTCAAGTTACAAGAGTTTCACCATTGACATGTATAGGCAGGCTCCGGAGTCAAATATATATACAAATACAGTGGGAGCTTTAATGGCAGGGGTACACAATACATGCATAGCTTGTTCTAATCATAAAATAATCTCAGTGTCACTTCGTGTCTCAGCCACAGATTATGAAAACATTTAAGAAAATACATTTTGATATTAGAATTACACACAGCATGTTCCGGTAACACTGAGCTATGTTGAAGTAAGAGAGGCAACATAATCATTGTTGAAGGAATGTATTTCATTTTATTGTCTAGTGAATAACCAGGCATTTGCATGGAAAGACAGCGTCTCACATCACCAGCAGAGGGCCCCTATTGCATGCACATTGAGTAGTTACCTGGGAGAAAATGATCAGTAACATCCAAGCCCTGTAGTATTTACAAAAAAGAAAACTCACAGTTCCACGACAACACACAGAAATAAATAGTTCAAAGAAAAAACATTGTATCTTCAGCAAACATTTAATAAACAAACGCAACATCTATATAACTCATCATTGTTCTTGTATGAAAGCCGTGTAGCTTCCAAAAGACAAAATCTTGTTTGTGTAAACAACAATAGCATGATATATGTTTTTAAGATTATAGATCAAACACTGAATTAAATTATCTTTTGAAAGGAGTCGTGAAAGGTTGACAAGTTTGAGCTCTTAAAGACAAAAAGCAGTAACAGGGTTTTCATCCCACTTAAAAACGTTTATTTGCTAATGACATTACTTTCTACAGAACATAGTGTTCCTGTTGTTGTTGAATGGGTGACATTTTCTTAGGACATAAGACGAAGGCTAGAAGTGCAAACCCAGCAGTAATTTACAGCTAATAAATTAACAAAAAAGGTTTCTACCCAGATCACACTTTTTATTTTACAGTGGCCATGTTGACTAATCTATTAAGCAACGTTCACATTACCGGCCTAATAACACTACATTTCCAGATTTCTTCCTTAGATTTCCTTAGATTGTTAGCATGCAGAGATCAGATTGGTCTGTGTTGAACCTAGAACCGCACATGAACATGGCCCAACTTTGATTTGAAATGAGATGACACAGATCTGATCTGTGTCACCTATAATTATTTGGATTATTTGGCCAATAACCCTTTACAATAGGCCACATTAAATAACACCAACAGTTAATTAACAATTAACTTAGTAAGTAATTATTTATTAATGGTGCTCATGTCAACTAACGTATTAATTTCTACATTATATAAACCCACTAACCCTAACCCTATCCCATATGCTAATTATATTAATGATGCGTATTGCTGCATTATTATTAATGGTTAATTAATGTTCCCTTATTGTAAAGTGTTACCAGTTGGCCAGTAATGTTAACGTGGCCCCATAACCAATCACAACAGGTTCAAAAGGTTCTTTGCTCAGGTTATTTCTGACACAACACACACCTGTGTCAGGTTAGTATTTTCTATTTTAGTAGTGTTACGATAATATAAATCATACAATAGTATGTTTCTTTGGTAGAAGGAGGGTTTGGTAGAAGCAAAGACTTGAGTTCAGATATGTCACAGAGTCAAAGTGGTTAAAGGAACATTCTAACCGTTTGGCTAAAGTCACCAAATCATGTCACAAAAGAAAAGAAAAACATCCAAACTGCAACATTTAATAACAACAAAGAGGAGATAAAAAAACAACTCAACAAGCCACGTCCCTAACATAGACTTGGAGTTTTGAGTGCAAAAGTCTGATTTTCTTTTTCCTTAAAGAAGTTGTGTTTCATAGTAGTGCAATATGACGGAAACCGATTTCGTCCAATGAAGATACCAGAAAACAAATTGCGAGGTTTCATCTTGGGGATTGTATTTTTTTTACCTGAATGGTTTAAAGAAAATGTCTTTAAGCAGGTCGTGCAAACTACATAATCTGCCTTTCTCTTTATGAAAGGCTCTTTGGCATGGCATTCTCCTGTTAACACACCCCATGTATTTTCTTTACTATTTAAATGTATGCTTTGTCAAATTGGGATTTTTCTAACTCCAGTGGTTCTGTGAAACACGGCACTAGTTGTGAATTTGGCAGAGGATAGCATATAAAGGCAGGTCAACAGCTGTCCGTTAGGAAACCATTGTTATTAAGTTAACAGCGTAGGTGTCCACTCCCCACTATAAAATCCTCCCCCAGGTCACTTCTGGCATTTAAAAGCAAGGGTCATGAACTCCAGTTCGATTTAAGAAATAAAATACAATAAATAAACTGAAGGCTTTGTTGACAGGGATACAACTCAGTCTTGTCCTAGAGTGGGCCACAGTACAGTACAGTCCTCTCCATCACCCCACCTGTCCACGTTGTCCCCTGTCCCAGGACCCGTCCAGTTGTTGTTGTTGTCATTTTGCCGGTGTCCTCCTGTGTCCCGGGTCTCCTGGCGTGTCCCGGCAGGACTGGCAGCAGCGGGTTTTGAACTGGGGGAGGGGACACAGCTGCAGCTGCTGGACCTTCTCGCAGTAGCGCGTGCTGTCCCGGCACTCTTCCGCTGGGAAGACAAAGTAAAAACGTACGCATCGGGATTATTATTATTCAGAGCCACGTGGGAAAGCAGCATGAGACTTTTGATGACTTACTGGGGGTTAGTTATAGCCTGGGAACCAGACGAATCTGCAAGTTATATTTGCTCTGACGTATGCGTCTGGCCCCCCTCCTGTTCAGACAGATCTCCAGTCGGGTCAATCACAACCGTTTATCTAACATGGGGCGGGTTTGATACGATGACAGAGGAGCGCCCTATGGGAGCTTTGTTGAGGCAGTTACATAAACAACCAAAATGGCTGCCGCTGATGTGTCACACATTTCCTTGCTCTGATTGGTTGTAGGTCTATCCAATTGCGTGCAGAGGCATTTTGGTCTGAGCCCGTTGATAATGGCCCTTGGAAATCGAAAATGAAGTAAGAGGTTCCAGACTAATATGCACTTTCGAATTGGTCTGGCAAAGTCAGGTTAGTAAGAGTGTGTGGAAGTGAAAGTTTGAGAGGTTAAAAGTAAAAAGCGTGGGAAACTACCTTGAAAATGTAATTAAAGAATACATCTTCGAGGGAGTTTCCGATTTCTGAAACATTTACCGAAACATCACCTGAAACATCTTTTGGTTTTCAGCAAAAGTTTGGTAAGTAGTTAGTAAGGGTGTGTATTAGTAAGGGTGTGACATCGGAACAAAAGAAAATAAAAAAGGGACTGATGTATACAGAATTACCCATTAGGGGTGTTTATTGTCATTGATTGTTTGCCTTTCTCTTAGCTAATCATTGGATATCCAACCAAGAAAAGGCTATATACTAGAAAAACAGTCAGTGGAAGTTTGAGAGGTCAAAAGTAAAAACTAATCGGAAACTTCCTCAAAAATCTATTCTTAAATGACTGGAACAATAACAGAAACCAACCGAAACCCAACTGTGAACAGAAACCAACAGAAACAGAAACATCCCTGAAACATCTTCTACGTTCGGGTGTTCGAACCTCACCTCGTCCACACGACGTCAGGTTGCACCGCTGCCAACTGGGAGGGCGGGGCTTCCACGAGCACTGGTGGTCCCGGCTGGTCCGGCCCGTCTTGGGGTCCGCGCATGTCACGTGGCGGGACTGGAAGCCGTGGCGACCGCAGGTGGCGGTGCACTGGGTCCAGGGGCCGCTGCGCCAGTGCAGCGCGCACGCCTCCGACGAGCAGTTCCTCAGGGAGCCGGGTCTAGGGGCCCGTGGAAGGAGGGGCCGTTAATAACAACGCTGCTAACGGGCGGATCCTGTCTAGCTCAGCCCGCAGAGACAGTAGTAAGTCAGCTGTGAAGAGCGATAATGACGGTTCAAAATGAACCCTTTGGACTCGATAAACTAGCCCTTCAAATGAAAGCGTATAAATGCCTACGCACACGCAGAAAGCATCGCTGGACACAGTTTACGTTTTTTTTCCCGCGAGTGCACACTAAAATTAATAAAGAAAGCTGCTTTTATTTTATTACATAAAA
The DNA here is from genome assembly GCA_900302425.1 of Brosme brosme. Taxonomy (NCBI): domain Eukaryota; kingdom Metazoa; phylum Chordata; class Actinopteri; order Gadiformes; family Lotidae; genus Brosme; species Brosme brosme. The sequence continues at coordinate 22,292 of OMKX01043462.1, forward strand.
AAATCGAAATCAGGACGGTCATTTATTTGACATGACGTGACGTGAGACATTGCTTTGGGACCTCACCTTTGCAGTCCCGGACACAGCCTGTTCGGTACCTTGGTGCCATTGCTGTCCTGGCAGTGAACACTCCGACGCTGGGTTGCCAAGCTGGGTCCCACGCAATGACCGTGACACTAAGAGACGGATGGACATTTACACATTTACACATGTACTCATTCATTCATACATTCTTTCATATTGATATGGGTGCATTAGATAGACAGAGACTGAAAGACTGAGACTATTGAGACTGAACTTCTGTACATCTTTATTTGTATGGACAGACTGTACATATGTTCACTCATTCACACTATCAGAGGTCCAGTGCAGATCTCTAGGGCCAGCTTCTCAGTGGTTCACTTGATCTTAATTTGTATTCTTATTTATAGATTTATTCCTCTCTGGTTTGGCTCTGTACACTTACTCTTCCTGTACCTCTCCTGTCTTTTATTGTCGATGCCGTTGTTGCTATCATATGACACTTGAACTTCACTCCGGGATGAAGAAAGCTTTATCTTATTTTTGTGTACGCAAGAATGACATCACAAACTGCTAGCTTACTTAGGTCCTCAAAGAAATCTCCCGGCGTGTTCGTCCAAGCTCAGCTTAGCAAGTCACATCTTTGTGTGCGCTCGCGTTAATAACCATGTGTTATTCATTTGATCTCCTCTCTTAAATCATGTTTTTTAAGGGAGGAAAGGAAACATGGCTGCCAATTGTAATTGGCTGGACTGCAGTTTAGAATTGATCTAATTTCCACTTGGATGAAGTAAGGCATTCAGTGGATAAAACTAAAAGGACAGATGAAAGACACAAGTTTATTACGTTTTTGTCGGTTGAAAGAAAAGTGGAATGTGTGTTTCCTCTCACACTAACATGTGGAATGAGAGACATCTAATGCTGCCACTTAGTGGACGATTTAGAAATAAAAACGCTATCCAAGAAGTCTCCAAACGAGTACCTGGAACTTATTAAGAATCATAACAGAAGGGATACACAGAAACAAACCGCAACGTTTTGTCCAAACCTTTTCTACAACAGTGTTGTAGGCAACATGTTCGACATTTTGGTTTGTGCCAGAAGGATTTGTTCATTTGTAATTTCTCCAGTATTCCTGGCCTTCCACTCCAATTATGAATTACGAATCTTATATTATGTATATCCAATTTTTATTTTTTTAATTCTGTGTCTCTCGGGAGATCCAATAGATCATTTTCTACAGAGGTGTCATCTTAGGATAAACACATTTGTCATTCATAACACTAATTATGGGTCTACCACTTTACTGTACCAGGGCACGGGTATCAAACCTATCTTCACTAGTTGTAGTTTTGCATCCGTCTTTCTGCGTTCCTTCTTCCTTGATAATTAATATGTTTCCTTGCCCTTTAGAGGCCTTAGAAATAGCGGGTGACATATTTATTGTGACCTTTGAAGCACTGTGACGTGAGTAACGGCTATTCAAGTAACATTGACTGGAAGCTGAGGAGAGCTTACCGCCCCCCAGTGGCCGGAGGTCCAGCTGGCACAGGGCTGCAGGTTGCACGGCTTCGTAGCGGAGGGCGGTCTCCTCCCCACGGAGGAACAGCGCTGGCTCTCCGGCTCCAGGGGCCTCTGGTCCGGGCCCCCCACGCAGGTCACCCTCCTTCGCTGGGTGCCCCCACCACAGCTGGCTGAGCAGGGCGACCAAGCATCCACCTGCCACCTGCTCCACCACCACCAACCGAAAAGGAAAAGTTGGATGAAGTAAATGTTTACACTCTTTGTTCTTTGAGGAGCTTGATCTTTGAGTAATCTCGATATAGTTACCAGATGAGATGCGTACTACATTGGCTCAGATTTTTTAAGGTGTGGTAGCAAGTTGTATTTTCTGTATATTCTTTGTAGAAGCTATTCTCATTAAATCTTTTTTAAATGTTTTGATTTCCTTTAACTGTAGCCAACTGTACTTGCTACTGTGATATCCCATTTGGGATTAATAAATGACACATCTGATCTAATCATACTATTGTTGTTTTCCATACATTGTCGTGAATATTGTTCCAAGGACATATGGTCCCTCACTTATCACATATACTAAAGGACATTTGGTCCCTCACTTATCACATATACTAAAGGACATTTGGTCCCTCACTTATCACGTATACTAAAGGACATTTGGTCCCTCACTTATCACGTATACTAAAGGACATTTGGTCCCTCACTTATCACGTATACTAAAGCATACTCAAACAAACAACCAAAACATTCAAAGCTGCATTCTTCTACATGTTACATTGGGGTCATGTGACAGGAAGTGACAGAAGGAGGCGAGACAGGGAGCCGTTGTCGTTTGCACGTTGAGAGTGTAGCAGCACACAATAAAACACTATTCTGCTGGACTCCTCTTTCAAAAGGGGATTTATTTTTAAACAAGGACCACATGGGGCAACAACTTTATATTCATGTCTCAAATCCAGATGACAGCCACACTGGACCACTTAAATGCTCGGTGTCTTGGTGTCTCAAGTTATTCCCCTCCAAGGTTGTTCCACTAAGTCGGTGTATATGTTACACCAATAATAATTTACAGTGCATTGTCTTTTATTAGGCTTTTTTCCCTGTGTATGTGTGTGTATATATATGTGTGTGTGTGTGTGTGTGTGTGTGTGTGTGTGTGTGTGTGTGTGTGTGTGTGTGTGTATATGTATGTGTTAGTGAATGTGACAGTGTGTTTATGTGTGAGATGAGGAAATAAAGAATTGACCTGCAGTAACAGTCAGGTACCTGAGGGGGCAGGCTTGTCCAAGACAAAGCTCAGATGCCTCGCTGCTGTCCGTTGAGTCG
>OMKX01043502.1:2486-14516 GCA_900302425.1 Brosme brosme
ACAACCGCCCGTCATTGAGCATGCAACAGTATCATTTAGCAACCAACCGCTTCTCTTGTCTTCCTCTCGGTGTGTGTGTGTGTGTGTGTGTGTGTGTGTGTGTGTGTGTGTGTGTGGGTGTGTGTGTGTGTGCGCGTGTGGGTTTGTGTGTGTGTGTGTGTGTTGATGAATAACACAAAATGTACGCCATGAGATCGAAAGAGGCCTAATGAACGAGGCCTAACAGACTCAATACCAAAAGACAAAGGGGATCCCAACATCTTTGAACCACAATCTACTTCCCTTTTTTGTAATCAGTCTCATTTCACCTTTCCCTGCATATCCTGTTATTTCAATGTACGGTCCATTCTAGCAGCAAAACACAAATGTTCTACAAGTAGCGTGTCAATAGCTTGTTGTTGTGTCTTTATGAACACTCTGTGTGTAGGCCTATGTGTGAGTCTACAGCTACATACGCGTAATGCTACTACGTGTCTTTGTCCAAAATAAACAAACCGATTCTGAGTGAAAAGAAAGTGAAAAGAAAGGGTGCCAAATGGTTGATGTGCTCTTGCACCAATACTGCAGGTTTCTGGTATCGTGAGTCAACGGTGCCTAAAACCACATCTCACACGTCACGCACTAAGCTGGGCTTCATGAGCTTCGCGCCTCAAAGCGGGTTTCATACTTTCTATGCCCAAAAGGTATTTTAGACTTTGTTGATTAACTCACAGACCGAGAAAAACAGACACACCGCCAAGAACAAAGTACATCATTGAGGCAACAGTTATGCTTCTGTGTGCCTTTTGTCGTATGCAATTTTAAAAGGTCACCGACAATTATAGGAAATTAGCCTAGCAGAACAAAATGAATAAGAACAAAAGTAATATCTAGAGAGCCATAATGTCAAAGAAATTATACATTATGACATACAATACCTTAAAGTAATGTCTAACAACCTGAATCCAGAAGGATTATACATGATAATGGTTGATCAATTTAAATTAATAACAACTTGTGTGTAGCTGTAGTGACCATACTTTACCTCGCAACAGAGCCCAGCTGTTTCAGTTTATTTAGCATACTTGCAGTCGACCCAAAACCACCAACTGCCTGGTCGTCTCTCTCTCTCTCCCTCTCCTTCTCTCTGCCACCAGAGGTAAAAGGGGCTCCAAAATGTCCTCCACCACCGGGCCCAGGCAACCTGCTAATGCATCAGGAAGGTGTAGGAGCAGGTCGTCTGCTTTGTGGTCTTGGCAAGGGTACCGAGCGTTTTGCTTTGAAATCCCCTGTTTCGTTTTCAACGCTTGTTTTTCTTCTCTCAGAAGTCTGTCTCACTCAACACATCCTCCACAAGCGCGCGCCATCACACAAATGAGGAAGTTTCAACAGATGAGATGTATCAGCTAGAGCAGGAGAGAGAGAGAGAGAGAGAGAGAGAGCAAGCGAGAGAGAGAGAGAGAGAGAGAGAGAGAGAGATTTCATATGCAATGGCTGCATAGCTTGGCTGTTCACTGTGGATTTTAGCACACATCTATTAAAGTTAGGACAGGACAGGCATACGTATATGGCATCATTGGTAGTAAGGCTTGTAAGGTTGAAAAAGGAGGAATTTGAGCTAATCATTATTTCTTAAATTCATGAAAACCATGCAGTTAGTAATCTTGGGGTGATTAAAAGATGAACCAAAATACATATAAGGGAATTTTATTACAGTAAGGGTTGCTTTTACGATGCACTTCTTTATATGTTTGAAACTGTGGGGCTACAAGCTAGGGATGATTGTATCCACAAATAGTGGGCTTCAAGAGCGTGTTCTCATGAAGACATTCTGCAACGGCGTCTCTGTGAGTGTGTCTGCAAGAGAATAATCTGGATGTGAAAATCTAAAAGAGGAAACGAATCTATGCTCTTTGGGGACATAAGAGCTGTTGCACCTTGGCGAGGGTTTTTTCGGTGGTCACAAGGGAGAGCAATAACTGAACACATGCATGTTTGTAGAAAATAATACGATATATCATAGACAGCAGTTAGGGTTGTTAAATCGCATTTGGAATAAAGTGTAGTTTGCTCATAACATCAGTCAATGCCTTCATCACTCAATAAAAGCCCTTTCGTTCTGTACTGGTTGCTGTAAGTTGTATTTTGTAATGACCTTTTGCTGTGAGTCTCATCGAAGACTGTCGCTGCTGATAGTTGATACACAATAGTTGGTTGTGTTAATGAGGAAGCGATAGCAAGATGATGGCTAGTCTGAACGTGAGGTTCACCCATACCCTTTAAAGGTGACAAAATTACCCTTTAAAGGTGACAAAATTACCTATTTTAGTTGGCCTGTGGTATGTTACCAACGCAACTCTTTCCTATTTTCCATGACGTCATTGACACTTTGGAGAATCATTTTCTAATAGGATTGCTATGGGTTTGGCCTACTTGTGGCTGCTCTTATATTTTCTGTAGTTCAATGAATCTTTGAACAGTCTTAACTTTAGCTGCATGGCACGGCTGGGTCTGACGAGCTGCATGCCGGTACGTTGGTGCTGTGCTATCCACACCACCGTTTACTTTTGACTCAGTGCTGCTCCCAAGTGGTAGTGGGGGAACGTGCAATGGAAAAGACGCACAAAATGACTCGTGAAAGCTTAACCATAACTAGCTCACTCGTCATTGCGGTGTGTAGATGTGATACTGCACCAGCTGCACAACTGCTCAGCTGTGTCATTCCTTGAGCGTTTCTATTATAGGTTTGGTTAATATTTATTTTATAAGATGCTAACATTTATACATGATCTAGGCAGGGCCGTATTAACAATTCACTGTGCCCCTGGGCACCAACATTCAACTGCCACCCTCTAAAAAACAATAATCGCATTGTGGACATCAAGTGCATTTTAATGATCAATTATGATGAAATGTTCAACAACCTAACCTTTTTTATATTACTCAATACAGAGGCATACTGTAGTAGGCCTAACTATTCAATTATTCGACAGTCATCAAATTATTATAAATAAAGAAAACTTATAATTCACATATGCACAAATGCCTAAAAGTAACAGTATTTCGTTTGAGGCTCCCACTTAATTATCCTCCCATTTTTTCACGGAGTAAATTTTGGGTCAACAAATGTTGCTTGTGCCAGGGGCCCTTTAGCGATCTTGTTCTCCTGGGCACTTACCCCGTTAACTATATGGTTAATACGGCCCTTGATCTAGGGTCATTTGGTAATTCCATCATTTTGTGTGCCCTGTAAAGCCTCATAAAAAAATCCACTTTTCAAAAACATCATATAGGCCTTATTATAAACATCACTATATCCGACACAAATTAGAACAAATACAGTAGTGTATCTATCAATGTATTTATTTAAATCAAAATGTAGTACATGAAAAAAAAATCGGACAAGTCATTTCAGTCTCGGAGAGATTTTAAAACACTGTGGCTATTTTGTACACTGTATGGTTTTGCCAATATACTAATGAAGAGCTTATTCTTTCAGCAATTTCCACGAGAGAACATGGCTTTCCTCTTCAGGGCTTTCCAGATAAACGTCTGTAGATATATATAGTCTGACCATGGCGATGGCTACCCGAGAGAGACAGTGAGTTGGTCTTCAGTAAACGTTCCAAGGCGTCGATGTTCCTGGTCCAGTCTGTTGAAGAAGACGAGGCCGAAGGAGAAACGAAGGTCGAAACGAAGGTCACGAAGGCATGTCATACAGGAGGTGCTTCTTTTGCAGATTTTTGATTTTCCATTGAAATATTCACAAATCAAATTAAAAAGTATGCTGTCTTATGTGTTGTAGCCACATTTTTTCGGCAAAAGATGTTAATTTTGGCCGCGATATCAAACGATTCAGGACAATTTGGGATGTGAAATTAAGTGCTAATATATAACCTTCCTTGGGATCTGGATGTCTTTTGAGGATCTGTTGGTGTTTACATGGGATGGTGATCAAAACATTGAGAGGCTAGGACAAGCGGAGCAGTAGCCCAGCTATGAGCGATAAAACAAATTTAGGAACCGGTCTGCTGATCAGTAACCAACGTGGTAGTTGGGGTCCACTAGTATCGCCGTTTGGAGCCAAAATAGCTAACACGTGACATTCACACAAATGGGCATGTGCAAAAAGGGCGGTGGTGGTGGCGACACTCAGATAAACATTTCAGAAGATGGAGCTAGACTTGCATGTCATCCATTCTCTCCTCTATGCCACAGCACACTGTGCTTTAAGCAAGACGCGTGCCACCTTGGATGGAATAAGCCAAGAAATACCAAAAAATCCCTATACACGTATCCAGCATGAGTATCCCTATTCCTGTCACCTATCCCCCAGACCAGATGGGAAGGGCTATAAAAGCTCTGAACCCGTCACGCAAGAGTCATCCAACCATGCAGCAGACCACGTAAAAAAGAAGAAAAAAAGGAAATGTGATGAATCAAAAGGAATGGAAGAATTCCAGCAGCTTTAAGAATGAGTAACCCTGGTGAGCGAGGTCGGGCGAGCAAACGGCACCAGAGGCCCCTGGAACACCTGCGATCGTCATCTCTCGAGATTCTGAGTGGCCATTATTAAAAATAGAAAAACCGAAAAGGAAAAAAACAACAAAAAAAAGGCATCCCAGGTGTTCCATTTCACTCCATCTCCATTTGACCCATCCCCCTTATCCCCCCATCCTCTTTGCATTGCCTGGGAGGCTCAACTTCCATCTCCCTGGGTATTATATATTTTTGGGGGAGGGACAGGACAACCTGAGCAGACACCGCCCCTTGTATTGGTACACCATCTCCGATCTCTCTCCCTCTCTCTTCCTTCCCTCCATCCCTCTCAGCCGGCTGTTCCTGTCAAATTCTGATGTGGCCCAGGGTTAGCGCTTCGCCTTCGTCTCGTCTGTATCTTTGTCTAACAAAAACAGACAGACAACAGCAGAAAAAGTAAGACACGGCGTTAATAACAATACATAACAGAACGCAACATACAATATTTAGAGTCTACTAAAATATGACATTTCAATACATCCAACCATAGGAGAGCCATTTTGTACATTGCCTTGAATGCAGTGTAAAAAAAATAACCAAACATTGACAATTCAAAACACCACCTTTCTAAACAAACCATAGCGGTCTGTGCCTTTGTTATAGGTTTTAACTTTTTTAACTTCAGACTCTGAAGGGAAACTGATGCTTGAGTCCCTTTAAAAAGCATTTAACAGTGAATTCAAAAGTTAAACAGAGGCTATGGATATAGCGTAGCCACAACAACGCTGCGTCCTGTATTCCACGGCAACAGCAGGTGATTGCGAGTGAAGAACACCCCTCCTCACCTTTCTTAAGCTCGTCTCGTTTCTTGGCAGCGTCCTCCCTCTGTTTCTTGATGATGGCCAGGCGGGCCAGGTCGGCCCTGGCCTGCTCCGTCTTCCCCTCAAGGTGGAGCTTCATGTAGCGTTCCTTCGCCTTCTGCTTCTCAATCTCCTCTCTGACCAGGGAGGGCCACGTGGATACAGAGGTACAAAGACAGGGGCAACGTTATTAAGAAATCGGCTTGAGTCCTCCTTAATATGCAACATCCATATGATGATCGGAACAATAACGTTGTACTTAAGGTCGAGTGACAACATGTGAATGTGCGCGCTCCTACCGTTCCCTGCGTGTGAGCTCTTTCGGAGCTTCGATGTCGATTTCCGTAACCTTCTTGCTCTTTTGGGAAATGCGGTTGGGGTTCTCGATCTCTATCAGTCCTTCCACGCCACTCTTCTTCTTTGACTGGCAGTCAAAAAGTACGAGTTCATATGAAGCAATGTAAATGGAAAGTTTGACCCTCCTCTTAATGGCAGAGGCTATGACAATAGAAATTGTTTAGTTGCCATTGGTAGTGACTGGTTAGTTGGTAGTCAGATTTGTAATACCAAGGTGCTTCTTATACAACTATCCAGCCACAGTAGTAGTACTGATAATCTATAAAACTGCAACAGCATGGCAAACTATTCCGCATACACCGACGTATAGACCACTCAAGAGATGACATTCTGAAATTCAACTGTAAAGCGTTCCATGTGGTTTAATAAACAACGGACAAACACAAGCCCCTTGCCGCAAAACTTACATCGAGGTCCTCGTCGCTGCTGCTATCCTCGTCCGACCCGGCAGATTCCTCCTTCTCGGCTCCGCCATTTGCCTCCTACAGTCCCCCAAAAACACGCTTACGAGTCAATAACAGACCTGATGAAGTGTCAACATGCAATGTGTCTGATGTGTGCATTTTGATTTACTCACCAGCTCTCTCTGTACTCGCATTTGTCGGTCAATCTCTTCAGGGTTGCTAAACTGTTTTCCCCGGCCCTTGTGGCCCTTTCTCCCTGCAACACAGAACACGATAACAGTCGGGAGGTGAGTCACAAATGACGTTTACTGCGCTAGCCAATATCAGAGAATACACAAGAATGCCGACGAGCAGCTGGCGTGCCGCAATGTGTCCGATGACCGAGTCAATCAGTGATCTACGTTTGGGTCTACAGTCGTTTTCTTGCATTCCCCACTCAGTCACCACTGACATGCCGTTGGATCACTTGTCTCACCCCGAATGTGTGACGATGCGGCCTCTGTAGTCCACATGGTGCTGCTGGATGTAGTAATACAGCTGTTCATGCACATGTCAAATATCTTCTCTAATGTCTCACAGACGCCAGCGCTTAAATCACTCGCTGACATCTAAGTAACGGGGGAGTTATTCAGCCAATAGTGATTGCAACACTTTTATAGTGACTCACTTGCCGGTTAGCTAGCTAACAGGTTTAGCTTAGCTGCTAGCTCGCCAAGAACCTAGCACGTCAATGTTTTTTCAAAGTATTATTGGCAAATACTTACCGCCTCGTGGCATGTCTACAATCAGATCTTGACTTTTCAAATAATGGAACGGGTTTTTGCGGTCCACTGACGGTCACCAACGTATTTTCGGAAGAAAGACAAGAGTGTGCCGCCTTCGTGTCTCCCGCTGCCAGTAGCCTTCAGTCGTCGCTTCCGGAGAGAATGGTGACGCCAGCGCCGTAGGACAATATTCAGCCAATAGAAGCGCGATAAAGTTTTTTGCTGAAGCTTTTTTTTGATAAATAAATGCAAAACAAATAAACAACAAATAATACAAATAAACAGATACACGATAACTCACGACAAGCTACCTGGATATTCAACAACAAATACCAGTCCGCTGTCGATTTAATGTAGGCTACGGGTGATTTCTAACTAATCCTTCTTTCTTTGACTAATCCTCAACATCCGAAAAACACTGAAATTGTGTAAAGCATGCTCAGATACCCACATAAACCGGTATCCTACTATAAAAACGCTTTTTGTATTCACTATGGTATGTAAAACCTCCAGAGACGTCAAAGCATATGTTGTGAGGAATAAACAAACAAGCAATGTTGCATCATCAAAGTGGAATCACCTTATTAGAATGTATGATTGTTGCCAACCAACAATGGAAAAATATTATTTCAATGCTATGAAAGTTCCAAAAGTATAAAATGTTAAATACATTACAAATACAATAAATACGCTGGGGGTTCGTGGTTAACCCTAACTCTTTTACTTTATTAAAGTAGAAATAAATATGAAAAATATCTTTGAATACAATCAACGACATTGACTATACAGTAATAAGGGTAATAGAAGGCAAATAAAGAGAATCAAGAACTCCTCCCAGGGCATTCCTGATGCCCCGTTGTCATGATGGCTCATTGTCAGCTATCTCCACAGAGTAACTATATTGCTTTATATAAACCTAACCAATGGATCATGTAAATAAACTTGAATGCAAACTGGTTCCTAAATGCTGTTGAACTACATCTGTTTTTTTGGTAAAACAAAACACACAACAATGAACCTTGAACAGTTGTCAGTATAGGTCCTGACCCAGGATAAAATTGACATTTCCATGACATTAATCCCCGAAAAGCACCTCTACTCTGAATGGTCAAATGTTAAATAGAGTAGTAATTTCCAAATCTTCAGATGTCTCATTTTTTCCTCCGATGGTGGATCTTCATCTCCTCCAACTCTCTCTCCATCAGGTGAGACTCGGCCGTGGTTTCAGACAGCTGGACACACAGAATAGTTAGGCTGGATAGTGCAGACTACCATCCAAAAGGTACTTGGTGCGATCCCCAATGTCTGCAGTGTACCTTTAAGAATTCTAGACTGGAGCAACCTACCGATCTTGATTTTTCTAGGAATTATTTTGAAGGCTCTTCGGCAAAAACCGTCTGTCAATGACTTATATGTTTATGTGATGCTACACAGCTGCTTCCTGAACCTCTTTACTATATATAAAGGCCAGGCATTTACGACAGAGTAGATCAGACTCCAGCACATCTTGCATACTTGAGATAGAGACTTGCATATTTATTTACTATGTAGTCATAGGCCTATTTTCTCAAGGTTGCCTACATGTAGCCTGCAGACATTGGGGTAGTTGCATGTGCTTATTTCACTCAAGGGTTTGTCTGCGTTTCTAAATCCTCACCATGTCTAACAGGAGGTCAATTTTCAATTTGAGTAGGTTGTTTTCCTCTTCCAGCTGCAGATTCCTCTTCTTTAGCCTCTGCATCTCTTTGCTAGACACAGTTCCGCCAGACTCTGGATATAACATTAGGAAACAGAGGGACACAGATCTTTGTGTGATTCATTATCTCTAATATGGCATTGACATGGGTCGTTACTGGTTGATGATGTGTTTGTAATTGTAGGTTCGGCTAGATGGATTTATATACAAAATAGGTACCTGAAATCCACTGCCCCTCTTCAAATTTTAAACTTTGGCCGCCAATGTTCATCACTGGCACCCCATATTCAAGACCCAATTCCACTTCCCTCGTTGACCGGTCCAACTAATAACAAGAGCGAAGGAAAGTCAACACGTTATCTTCTACACAGCACGTGTTTTTTTCAGGAGTCTATCAGATTCAATCACTTACAGTATGGAGATTCGACAAGGACGCAGACTTGCGAGGTGGTGTTTTCTTTGGGGTGAAGGTATTTCCAAAGAGCGGCATATTCGTCAACGATTTCTTGAATGTCTAATGAGAATAAACGTTACACAATAACCAGTGGGTTCATTTACTTGAATAACTGAAATAGCGCTAGGCTAACTAACTACATGGTTTTTAGAATAAACTAACCATACCTGGAGTTTAATATAAAATGGTGTTTGTCACTGATGGCTTACTTGAAAAGTTGTTGAATAATGCTATATAATTACCTCCATAAAGCCCTAAAAAATGTGTTTAATGTTTCAGTAAAGTGGACATGTCCTCTACAAGAGAAAATACATCAACAGCGAAAAAACATCGACAACAGCGCATGCGCGACGATGCCATTACCTAAAATAGAGGCCTTTTACATTTACACGTACGCAATTAATTTGATGATATTTTCAAATATTCATGTCTATACACAATATATAAATTACAACAACAATTCAGTATTATTCCAGAGTATGCTATGGTTTATATGCATATATCATGTAAAATGTGTAATATGGTGACTGGAATACCCCTAGTGGAATGCAATAGTAGTTTGAACGAAGAAACTGGCAAATCACCATGGTGATCGCGAAGCTATCTTAAATTGATTATATATATACGTTGCTTATTCGTAGCTTATTCAGTTAAAATTACTTCTTAAAATAGGATGTGTCTTTGCGATTGAATAAGACTCTAAGAATCCGTTTTGACTACTATGTTAACTACATATAATGCATAAATCTGAAGGTGGTTATGTGCCCCAGTGGCCTAATGGATAAGGCACTGGCCTCCTAAGCCAGGGATTGTGGGTTCGAGTCCCATCTGGGGTGGTACTGTTTTATCTTCTCTCACACCGAAACATGGACATAGGTTCCGTCTAGTGATTCGACATTAACCAAAACAAATACAAAGGTTACAGCGACAGGACACTTAATGGGCAGTTAATCAGCGGGTTGTTTCAAACGGTCTGGATGACACATTATAATCTTTCGAAAGAACCGAAATTATTACTTCAGCTATACATGTGTATGTTACTCTCTAATATTTACATGGAGGTGCACAGTGTCGAACGTTATGTGTTTTTTTTCGCTCTGTATGCTTTTGTACACACTTATCGTAAGTACGGGTCAATTTCTATTCCATTTTATTCCAAAAAATATTTTCATAACTTCGTTAAATTGTTTATTTGCAGGATTCAACCAAATATGGTATGGAATTGAAGTACTAAGGTTAAATGTTTTCATTTTTAAATGCGAGTGACAAAAACTACTTGGATTTGGAATGATGAATCTAGTTCGACATTATCTGCCTACTATATTGAATCTGTATTGTTTTCTTCAATTTATCTCGGTTAACATTATTATTAACATGCTAGCCACATATAAGCACGTATTTGTGTCCGATTAGTGATCTTATGTAATCTTATATAATCGTTATCCAACTCTAATCATCCCCCATCCTTTACGGTAGGTCGCCAAGAGGCTACTGCGTACTGGAACGAGGCCCAGAAAAGTGTAATTCTTAAAGAGGGGGTGATGGACACGAAAGATGGGGGTGCCTATGGTTTCTATAACGACACCCTCCTCCTCACTGGGTGGGGAGTGTTGGAAGTCCGTGCAGGGTACGGAGAAAAAAGACAAAACGATGAAACCACTTACTTTTTGGCGGGGTACCTGGAGGGCTTCCTGACGGCCAGGTAAGTGGTCTGGTGTAACACGGTGCAGAGCACGTGTGTATTTGAGGGAGTCCGATGTTTGGTTTGAAGATTAAAATATCACAATTTCTTTGTTTCAGACAGATGTTCAGTCACTACTCCAACATGTACCCACAACTGATAAAAGACGAGGAAATTGTTCATACCGTGGAAAGGTTTTTGAGGTATGGAGGGATCAAAGCGTGAACTAACGGTCAGCTGCCAATTACTTAGTTAACGTTATAGACATACGAAATATTCTAAACGAATACTTATCTCAACGTAAACGCGTCACACAAAACTGGAACTTACTCACCAACATCTAATTTAACCACAGCAAGCAGAACTGCTGGAGCAGAGAGCAGGTGAAACTAAAGGGAAACAGTGACATCTTATGGAGGCATATGGGACTGATCCTTGCTCAGTTGGACGGTCTGCAGGCAGGAGCTACATACTGGGCCAAGACCCAGCAAATGGAGGTGTGCATGTTTCAGGGCAAGTGGGTGCATGTTTCAATGTCCGTGCCTTTGTGTATTTGTGTTTGTGCTTTCATATGCATGTTTGTTCACGTGAATTTGGCTTGAATATCCGGGCATTGAGGTGTGTTTGTGTGTGTGTGCGTGCGTGCGTGTGTGCGTGCGTGCGTGCGTGCGCGAGTGTGTGTGTGTGTGTCAGTCTGTTTTGAGTAAGAGTTTCCATATGATCAGTGTACTTGTGTGTGTTTCTGCATGCACATGTGCATGCTGATTCATCAACATCAAAACGACCCGTCCCATTCGTATTCTCTCTCCCACGCCTGTGTTTCCCCCTTTCCCTTCCGCTCCCCTGTAGCCGCTGTCTCTTCTGATGGTCCAGTTTCTGAATGGGATGGGGGACCTGTTGGACCTGGTCCCTGCCCTGACTCCCCGGTCCAAGTCCTCCAGCTCGGGGACAGGCCCGTGGAGGATGCCAGGAATGGGCCACTGCACTGCTCTTATAAAGGTCAGGCCAAACCCCCCGGCCCCCGGGGGACGAGTGGTGAACGCAGTGCTTGGGAAAAGCAGGCAGGCGGTAATCTGTGTCCTAGTGAGGTCCTGTGATTGGGTGTGTGTGAGCGTCCCATTGGAATTGGGATAGAGATGCTTCACGTCCTGTCTTGCGCTCTTCACAAGGGGAATTTGGAAGGAGGGGGCAATGTGTGTGGACTGGAATACCAACTGAGGACATTGATGCAGTGTCGCATGTCATGGGTGCACACACACACACACACACACACACACACACACACACACACACACACACACACACACACACACACACACACACATACACACACACAAACACACACACACAGACATG
>OMKX01043511.1:9852-25543 GCA_900302425.1 Brosme brosme
TGGCTTTCATTCCTACTATATCACATTTCATGTCTTTTTAGTCTTCCAAGTGGCATCTCTAAGCTGTTGGTTCTTCCTTGGTGTTGCATCCATTTTACAACCGCAGCCAAGCCATGGTAAGGCAATCCCAGTCCTTCTAGGTCAAACGCTGCTGCTCAAGCTTTTTAATGGCAGTTATAACAACATGTCTTCAGTGGACGAGCTGGGTCAAGTACAGTAAGCCTATTGCTTTGGTGTGAAAGTGGCGTTTTCTTCAGATCCTCTGTATCGTGGTTGGTTTTCCCCACGTGAGGCATGTATGTGACCCATGGAGGGTTCATCTCAACCACCGAGCACACATTCTCTGGCAACCTTTCAGCCGTGCTCAATTGAGTGCGTATGGTGTTGGCAAACTTCCCTGATACTTCCGACATGCTGTGCATTGTTGCTGCAAGTTAAAGCAGTTTGAAATCAAACAAGACTCCCCTGTTTGTCAGTTGTGCTGCCTCTCCCATGTGCTAGGACGAGACTGTGTAGTTTAGTTGCGCAGGTGTCTTGGCAGAAGACGTTCACATTGTGAATGTGCTGACAGTGTTTGAATGCACAGAAGATTCTGCTTTTTTTCCAGTGTGTGAGAGGAAAGTCAACTGATGCAGGCTTAGTATTTAGAACTTTTAATCCGAATAATTTTGAATTTGCCTAGGTTATACATTGTCTCTATAGTTCAGCTGATACATCATTTTGTTGGCCAGATAAAACATCCAATATACCTCCTCTTGGGGGATCAAACCATCAACCAACTTAGTGAAACTGTAGCATTATGATGGTTCTGTGAGAAAGGTCCTTCATAAAAACGTTTCTCAACACTGAACATCAAACAAAGTTATTCAAAGCAGACATGTGGCACCCATTTCAGGGCGTGACCAACAGATGCATCCTCACAAATCTCATTCCAAAATCCATCCGCCTGAATCATGAGGGAAATATTAAGATATTCCTTCTGTTTAGATAGTTATACAAAATGTGAAAACAAAAATCTGGTTTGTCAGTTTTTGTACTTTTTGGGTGCCTAGTCAAGTTATTTCTTTGTAGAATATACCGAACAGAACGTACCGAAGTAAAAGAGATGCATCTCCATTTATTACAGGCCAATCCCTCTTAAAAAAAGTCTTTCTCCTTTTATAATCACAATTGCTGGTGCAGGTAGAGGTTGGATAAGACATCTGTACCATGTCGACATGACTGAACACGTCGCCTGTGTCAATATGTTTTAGCAGTTGGGAACATTACTACTCGCTTGAAGGCATTGAGAACAAAAAACCACTGTCTTTTGTTCTTGGCCCTCTCTGACTTGATGAAAGTAACAGTAGTGAAACGATGTATATGGAAAGCTTCAATATTAATGCTGAAAGGTGGGCATTTACCCTAAAGTCGTTTACCGCACTATTGCTGTCATTCTCAGCAGGAGTAGGAATAATTATCTGCAATACTGCCTTCCGTGTTACTCCCCTGAAACCACCGTATATTTTAAGGGGTGATCACGTAGGCACCACTTTCTTATCCTCATCCTATTTCTCTTAGATGTAAATGAGGACTCCCGAGACATCATTACCATAGGAAGCATCATATCTTCAAAACAAAAGTTGAGTTTGCCACTCATCTCTTTTCTTTTGTTTTTCTAATAGGCTGCCGACACACTGGAGAGATACATCCGAGACATGGACGAGGGCAGCAACTACATAGAGTTTGACGTGCCTGAGTTCAGCAACACTGTCCTGGGCCAGCTCAATGAACTGCGGCTGCAAGGGAAGCTGTGTGACATCATCGTTCACATCCAGGGTCAGCCGTTTCGCGCTCACAAAGCGGTGCTGGCGGCCAGCTCGCCCTACTTCCGTGACCACTCGGCCCTCAGCACCATGAGTGGCCTGTCCATCTCGGTCATCAAAAGCCCTGATGTGTTTGAGCAGCTCCTGGGCTTCTGTTATACCGGGCACATGTCTTTGCAGCTCAAGGATGTCATCAGCTTCCTCACCGCTGCCAGCTTCCTGCAGATGCAGGCCATTATTGACAAGTGCACCCAAATCCTGGAGACCATCCACTCCAAGATCAGCCTCCCAGTCGGCAGCCCGGAGAAGGACGGCTCCCAGAGCAGCCCCAACGGTGTCAACGACAGCAACCTCTTTGTGAACCCTACCCAGATCTCCCCCCCGTACTACTCCCGGCCGAGCCAGGCAGGCCTTGTGGAGGCCCGCGGCGAGCTGTCAGTCAAAGGCCCCGCCAGGATAAGGCAGCAGCAAGAGGAAGGCCAGTCCGACCGCGGCAGCAGTGATGACGTGTCGGAGCAGGACGCCCCCATGGAAGGAGAAATGGAACAAGTGGAGCTGATTGGCAAGGACGGGCTAGTGACGGACGTCCATGTCAAGGTGGAGAAGACGGACAGGCCCTCTTACTCGGACAGCTCTTCCGCCGGGGACGACGGCTACCACACCGAGATGGTGGACGGGGAGCAGGTACTGGCCGTCAGCGTGGGCTCCTATGGGCCGGTCATCCAGTCCACTGCCTACTCTTACTCAGGGCTGTCCTCCCCTTGCTTCGTGAGCCTCAGCGGCTCCAGTCCCTCCCGCTCCATACTTAGTGGCTACAGAGGCGGGCGAGCCCGGGCCAAGCGTCCTCTGGCCATCCCCGCCGCGGTGCTGAGTCACGTCAAACCCGGCTCAGATGATGTTGAGCCAGCCCTGGGGTCTGCAAGTCTTGAGAACGACGTGCGGGAGCGGAGCCTGCGGAGCCAGTGGTACCCGTACAACGAGAGACTCATCTGCATTTACTGTGGAAAGACCTTCAACCAGAAAGGCAGCCTGGATCGCCACATGCGCCTGCACATGGGAATCACCCCGTTTGTGTGCAAGTTCTGTGGCAAGAAGTACACCAGGAAAGACCAGCTGGAGTACCACATACGTGGCCATACGGACAACAAGCCGTTCCATTGCCAGATCTGTGGCAAATGCTTCCCATTTCAGGGCACCCTCAACCAGCACCTGAGGAAGAAGCACTTGGGGGCGACCGAGGGAAGCAACCATGTGGACTCTCCAGAGGGGAGTTCTGTTCAGAAGGACCCAGAGGATAGCTCGGAGAGGATTGCCTTCGAGACCCAGTACACAGAGGAGGCACAGGCCATCGAGGCAGAGGAGAGCTCCAAGTGCAGCCCCGAGGAAGCTCAAGCGTCCGGATGTGATTATTAGGGCCCTTTGGGATTAGGAAGCTTTAAGAAATATTTCAATTTTAAACTAAACCTTTTTTTTTTGGTTCAATATTGCATAAAGGGTTACTGTCCATTTTGTGAAAGTTGATTGTTGAATTCAAAGAGACAATGGGTGCTTTTTTGAAGTTTGATTATTTCAAAGGAAAGGGATTAACGATTTACTATTTTTAAGGAGGTCCCAATAATCAAGGCCCCCTTGTTTGTTTTCTTTTTTAATCTTTCCATGTTTTTTAAAAACATAATTACAGAGTTATATAGGCATGTTGCAATAATTGATAATGTGAAAGCTCTGGTAAGATGCTTGTCATATCACCTTTTTACCTGACCTGTTTTTGCACATGTGGCCACAAGGCGGCCACTTACTCACAAGGAATGATTTTTCTGACAGTGCAAAGCTTCGTGTGACATATCCGTTCAATACCTCATTTTACAACTACATACTCATGACAGTCTTTACGAAACTCCACCAGGTTCTACCTCATAGCCAAGAACCTACGAGGAACCGAAGTGTTCAAATTTAACAAATCCGTTTTTGGTTCCGTTTTATGTTCTTTTTTGTCTGTTTGGTTTGTGATTGTTAGGTTGCTTGTTTTCCATTGCCAAATCCTGGACAGAGCATTCTCCTCGACACAAAGCCTTGATACTCAAAGTGAAATATTCCTTGCTGATTGTATCGCTTATGGACAAAGTCCTTTGTTCAAATGTTTTCACGGTCAGCCAGGTGGAATCGACGAAGAAGGTGCTATGGTATGAATGCTTATCATCATTAGCTACGTTGTGTATTTGTATTGGACAGATGCAAGGAATGGGGTTAAGAGACTGCCCTGGAGACATTCAATACATGAATTGTGCTGGTTCTCCGGCCACGTTCCTGGTTTTTGGAACATGTTCTCAGCATTCATATCACTACTGGAGCTCAGTCTGGTGACCAAGATGTGGGGCCTTCAAAGGCTATACGAGCTATCCTCATACAGTACAGTCATTTGCAGTGTTCATTATTCTGATGGAAGTTCTATACCTAACTACTTCACTATTATGTGTATTATTGTTCTTTGGGTGGGTGGGTGGCGGTGGTAGGGGACCTGTAGATTAGTCCGTTTTTACAGAGACAAAAAATGTATCTTTATGATTTCAGCACAGCAGGAACAACTATGGATCTATTCATGTACATCTTTTAAAGTATACTACTTTTAATAATATGCAAACAGAAAGAAGAAAGGAATCTCAGCCATCTCGAAATGGTATACCTCCTCATTTTTATTTCTCTAATAGAAACTATGGGTTCTGTTTATAGTTTTGTATTATGACCATGTCTGAGATTATCATCGTTTAATTAGCAGGATCATTTCAGCTGTGATATTTGTTCACTACTTTGGAGCAGGTGATTTTAAACCAATCTCATTGTATGACGCGGTATGGGCTAGGTCTCAGAGGCAGAGGGTTTTAATGCGTATCTGGTGAGCCAAAGTCATGGAGCACATTGTGGTACAAGCGAGTGGCTTGGATGCTGAGCGAGTGAAAAGAATGCTCACGTCGGTCTTAACTCTTAAGAGCAGCGGTTTGATGACAGTGGTAGGTAACCCCTGGTTTGGAGTTTGGGTGAGGGCAAACTTTGAACAATCTCCCCTTCACTCGTCTGCTTGGCATCCACAGTTTTTCAAAGGGGAGATGTTGACTTACAAATTCGATTTTTAAATTCAGATTATTTACACAAGTTTGGCAACTCTTTACCACTAGATATTCTTTTGAATGGTATTTTGCATATGCCATTTGAAACTTTTAGAAATAAGGATTTTGTCTGACTAATAATTAGAAGCTTGTGTTTCTATTGAGCTTTAAAATAGTACATTAAAAGGCAATGCATTGTAATGGCACTTAAGGGTAAGAGCAATTATCCAATCACAGCACTGCCCATTGTTCAATACTTGTTAGACAAACATTTTGAAAGGGCAACTGCCATAACCATCATTTTATTGTCCTGTCCAGTTGATTCAAAATCCTTAATTTGTGTCTTCACTTTGTGAGGTTTATTTTATGGTTTCAGCATCTGTTTGGTGGGAAGATATAAACGTTTTGTCATTTGTCTTTTTATTTTTTACTTTGTCACACCGCCGGTGCAGTTTGTATTGAATATGTGCACACAACCTTGGTTTGGCTTTTTAGGACACTATTAAGGTACCCCAATGTTTTAGGGGAATTCAAGAAAAATGTGTATACTAGCTCTTCATTATTTTATGGTGTACGTATAGGAAAACCTGGTTTGAAGAAAGCAACCGTTATCTACTTTTTTAAGTACTTTTCCGTTGAGCCTTTGCTTCCTTAACTCCGCTTTTGGCAATCTGCTGCTGCAATATGGCGGTCGGACAGCAACTCTTTCATCACTAAGTTGTTCTGCAATGGTGTGTTTTTTTTTTCTTATAACTTTCCCTGGAAGAAATTTGGTCCGCTTGCAGTATTGTCAATAAGACCTCCACAACAAGGCGCACAAGCTGAACAAACACGTGCCAAGAGTTAACACCAAAGATGTATCTAACGGGCAAATTTGAACAATACTGTTAAACTGCTAAATGAATGGTTTTCTTGACTTCTAGCTTGACATTTACTGAAGACCAACTTTGTTTTCAGCCCCGGTTCTTATTAAGGAATGTACAGGACCATCCGCTTACAGAAGTTGCTTGTCTTTTAAAAAAGAAATAGATAAGTTATGTTTAGGTAATATTCTTAACTAAGCCATAATAAAGCTGACAATATCCTAGTTTGTGCAATAGGTATTCTAATTGTTTTAAGGCCAATGTATACAAAAAGAAACAATTCAAAAACACAAAGTGGCATCTTAAATGTAGTGCCTTGCCACTTGCTTTTCATGATAGATGCTGGCACTTAAATGTCTGTGCCTCCTTGCTAATTATGTAGATAGAATAGAGTTAAGAATCAAATGTCTTATTTTCTCTTGAAACAAAATGGGAGATTAGGAATGGCATAGTAAAGTGCTCCTACTTCGAGCCCTAGTTTATCATTCGAGTGCTTTTGTCCCCGTAATGTAATGAACATTTTATTTAAAGGAATATGTATTGCTTTGAATCAATGGTAAATGAGACACTCCTGTACACCATCGCCCCGAGTACAGAGACTGCGTCTGTGTTGTCTTTCCTCTCTTAGCACTGAGGACAATCTAAACCATCCTTTTAGGATCCATCATTTCAATAATGAGATGAGTGTGAGATGTGATGCAACATCCAGCCAGGGAACAGCTTCTTTCACGATATGGCAGATGCTTAAAATTAGAAATCATTACTCTAGAGAAACGCCACGCTTGCCCTTATATACTGTGGCTGAATTGCACATCACCCGCCCACAAAATTGTATATACAAAAAATGCAAGTAGATGTTTTGTAACTTAAGATGATTTATCTTGTATTTGTGTCATTGGGCACAGCCTTGCAAAGATCCATCAATGGACGATACAGATTACACCGATATTACTAATCATTGGAACCGCCCGCAAAGGTATTGTGGTCTAATCACTTGATTTAGCAGACCGTTCCCTGATAAATGGTGCTTTATAAACTTGTCAGGTTTTTTTCTGTTGTGATATCCCATATTTTAGGTGAGTGGTGACTTACTCCCAAATCTAGTTAAATTTTGCAGAACTTAAAACACAAGATCATGGTAAACTGACATTGACTTTCTGTTGTACATTTTAAAGATGATTGAGAGGCATATTAGTGGGCCCCAAACAATTAAAACCAGTGTTTACAGGGAAGGGTGTTGGACTACTTTTGGAATCTGCAGCTTGTCCTATTCCTTCTACAAAGACACACTTCAGGTAGTTTACAAACACTGGTACAGGCTTGGAAAATGAATAATCTTAAGTCTTCCATAGGTTTTTGTTCCGTCAGTTTCTGTCCACTGTGTATTATACAAAAGAAAAAAAGCAATAATATTTTTAAGTGTGTTGTGTTTGGGTCATCAAGCCTATTTGAGATCATGGCTTGCAAAGTGTTTAACAATGCGAATGTCAGGGAGCTGTCAAATTGAAGTTAGACCTGGGCAAATTTGATTTCAATTTTTTTTATTTAGATTAGACGATGTAGTTTGTTTAGTTTATTCCCTTGAACTTTGGACAGGATGACTTCCTCAGTAATAAAATAGACAGCTATTGTTGCTTTCTGTTATGCCAGGTTAAGCACCCATCCACGTTCTATGACTGTCAGTCAACTGCAACACAATACATGGCACTTGTCAGAGTTGGGCCTCCAGCTGTCTTTAAAGAGTGAAAGGGATTTTTCTGGGGGCTGTAAAGCCACTGTTTAGGAGTGACAATCTGTTTCCATGTTAAGTTGTATTGGTCTCTCACCTGGCACTGAGACATAGATCTAGGCAGGGAGAACAGGATGTCTTGGAGGCCCTTTCTTTGGCCTAAGTCCTTTTTTTTTACGCGACACATCCTGATCTCTACCTGCGCATGTCTCGAGCTCCTATTTGGTGAAAAAGGAAACACATCAACAAAAACCTAGAACTCAGGGTCTTTAGCGTTTTAAAAAAAAAGTGGTCCCATTGATGGGCATACAGCTTGTGTCCATGTAGTGTAAATGTGCACTTTTCTTCAGGTGAACAAGTCCTCAAGTCAGTGGTTCCCAAACAGTCTGCCTCAAGATCTTACCGATCCTGTGTTTTCCAGAGCTAAAGCCCAAGGGACACTGGAGACCGTAGACTTAACCTCGAACGCAGGTCAGGCCCTCCTGTCTTCTCCACTCTACACACAACCTCACAACCCAACTGTGAACCTCAGAACTCTACTGTTTTGTACAACTATGAAGTAAATGAAGCTAGCTAGAGCTGGTGTCATATCTATTAACTTGCCATTTATGAATTTATTTTATAGCATGAGATAAAAAAATATATTTATTCAAATTCTATATATTTTACTCATAATCATTCTGTGCTGCTTTATTTTGGTTCTTACGCTTGTAAATTGCTTTTTTATTATACAAAAAAAATGTCAAAAGAATGTGTTTTGTTTGTAAAATAAAGATGCTGATTTGGCGCAACTCTTGTGTTGTATTTTGTTCAATGTGTCTTACTAGTGAAACGTAGGCCTGCCTTGTAATAAGGTTGAATTCTTATCAGATTCACACTTTTGCAGGAATAAAAAGGTTTAGCCATTACCCATTGTATTGTAGAAAAGATAATCACCATATTCATTTTGGAGAGGTCCCAGCAAGAATTGACATTGTATAATTATGTAATATAACACAATATATTTTTGTCAGACAGGCCAATGTGTTCTTCTACCACCAGAGGGAGGTAGAGAATAGGAGGATTTACTTGTCCTTGATTAGCTTCTTCTACTGCTTTAGCCAGTCAATCTTATTTACAACTTATTACTTGACTTATAAAACAATATTATAAATACAAATTTATCCAAAATTTGATCCAAATCATCAATCTTTGAAACGCAAAGTCACAATAATGCTAGCTCCATGATTATCCCCGTAGAAAAGTTAAGGCTTTAAAAAAAATGTTCTAAAATACTTTCCTCTGTTTCACCTCGTGGGTTTCTTTTAGAAATGAAAAACATCGACAGGTAATGGAATCCAAACAGGCAGTAATGAGACGTAGCTTGAACAGAATTCATTCATTACTTCATAATAACTGGGTTGTTTTCCATGTTGGCTCTGCTGTTTCCTCCGTCCCAACTGGGGGGGGTGGACTAATTAATAACAATCAATAATCAATAATCACCTAATTAAGGAGTGCAGCTGTGTAACGTTAATGAAGTATACGGGATAGTGTGGTTTTCTGAAGACCAGAACCTGAAGGAGATACGACAGGGGCGGAGCTAGGGTTTGTCTCAGAGGGGGGCGGAACCTGATTGGGCCCCCCCTGTTATTAATATTTATATTATATTATATATATATTAAAATATAACAATAAAAAGTAACCAATGGCAACCTATATTGTGAACAGCACATGAGCCTATATAATAAATGTATTCAGTCATCATAGCCCCTAATGTGGGAACAAAATGTAGGCCTAGGCCAGGAGCCTCCTGCATTCAGCATTCATTAGAATCTCTCACACACAGCAGGCCTACACAAATCCATGCATAAAATGGGTTTAATAATCTGTCCATTTACCAAATACATGATATTAAACGAGAGGTCATTAGCCCCCCCAAAATGAAGTTAAAAACAGTAGCCTAGTCACCCTAGGCTATATGCTAAAATATAAAATTCCATAAGTTAAAAAAAATGGCTTGTTGGGTTACATGCTCAGGACTACCTGCTGATGTTCTCTATTGTGCCTTCTTATTTATACCTACACACCGACATGTCTACTGCTGCTGGGTCATTGTAATACTGATGACCTCCAGTCGCTGACTGCTACAGATGCTTTGAGAACCAAAGGAGATTCTTATAAACCCGTCGGATGATTAATCTTACAGTCACATTGTTAGCCTACTGTAAAACGATGTGTCCTTGAATTACATTCTCAAATGTGCTGTACAGCGGAATATGAGGATTAAAAACAACCACAAAGTTAAAGATCAGGAAACTGATGGCAAGCACTATGTTTCCACCAGGGCTATTTTAACATATGTTTTAGTGGTATAATGCATTAGTCCAGCTCAATAGGGACCCCCACAGCGGGAAGAGAGATCTGTAAGTACTCATACAACTTAGGCCTACACCTCTGTATTTTTATCCTCCTTTATCCTAAACCAAAAGTTATCTTCCCTGGGACCATATAACGTATTCCATATTTATATCCAATCTGTCATTTAAATCATTACTTTGACATATTGCAGAATAGGCCTACAGCACCTAGGTGTACATAAGACTTGTCCTGTAGACATCAACAAAGCAACTATTTTCCATGATGTCCTGTGTGTAATTTATCCGTGTAAAAGTCGACTTCTTGCGTGCCTCTTTAATTCCTTTAATACTTGTGTTGGTCTTTGACTAATGTCATCGTGTGTTGGAAAAATAGAGGAGTGCCTTGAACTTACAGTTAAAATAACAGGGTTATTCCCCAGTTGTCTGCAACACGTCATGATAGTTAACATTGCTTTCTGTTCGTTACCTAGAGGATTTAATATATAGATAGAAGACAGTAAATGTAATCCTTGTGCTGCACGCCATAGGATTACTTTTGCCTCACTTTGCGTTTGTGGATTACGGGCCTTGCGAGTGTAATATGTCTACTGCCGCTTAATGAGGGAGGTAATTATGGTGTGGGTTCTTAGTGAACTCCTTTGAAATGCGACGGGACAACACATCCTTCCTTTTTTTACACTGATCTGAATGGAAACTATGGAAAGCCTTCTGTCAAAATGAGTTTGAAACTGCAGCGAAGTTCTAGTAGCTTAGCACTATTTTCCCCTATAAAGCCGCTGTAGCTATTCCAGGGAAGGGAGCAAGATTCTGAAACTGAACTGTTTCTCCATTCTGAAGAAGTGTTGCGTTTCACACACTTGTGATTGACAGGCAAGATGCATTCCTTGAAACAATCAAGGAAGATATGGTCCTGGGGGGGGGGTCTCAAATCGAAATTGTCTCATACACAGGCAGGCGCCATCAACTGGAAACACGTATTCTCACAGCACATTTCACTCAAAAACAGCTGACAGATGGCTATGCCATCTCCAACAGATTTAATTAAATTTAATCGACAGCACCTTTAATACTGCTTTAATGCTGGATTTCTTGGCGGCTCAGGCTAATAAATAGGCTAGAGAGATCTCATCAAATTGGAACTCAACCAAAGCCATCAAACTCTCTTTTTTGAGTGAGCGGGGAACATGTGGAACTTTACTAGCTACTACTAACTACTACTATACTACTACTATACTACTGCTACTCTACTACTCTCAGCTGGTATTGCAAGGAAAGCTTCTTCTTAAAAAAGAATCTCTGTAAACATTGCTGCGCCTAGTGCTGAAAACAATCCTCTCTTATTGTCCCTGTGCATCGGAGCAATACCCGCTGCCAAAAACATGCAATACGTACACGTACCGATTAGATGTCTACCTGGGTGTGCCCCGGTAATCCAGGTGCGCTGGCTTGATATGTGGCTCTGAGTAATTACTCTGTGTCTGTTGGACAAAAGAGGCATTACTTTAAACAAAATTAGATGAAAGGTTTAGGAGACCTGTTCATCACATTTTCCTTCAGCATAAAAACCAAGACTAATCTATTGTGCCCAATCGAGGGTCTGATCCTTGCTCTAAGCTAGGGCTGACTCATAGACAGTCATCCACTGACTGACTGGGCTTAGAATCTTAATAATAATCGTGTGAGTTGAGCTGTTGAGTTAAAATTCACATTGGGCCTTTTTTTATGGATCTCATAGGTAGACCTACATAGTGAAGGAATTTGAGAGCTGACGTTTTACAACTCTTACTTTACACTCATGCCTGTAGATGTCTTCTCACCGCTGTTAAATCTTTATTGTCCCTGCTGGATAAGCTTTCCAGCGTGTCTGGAGGTTAATAGATGATGGGGGTTGTTGAGCATCCAGGGTCAATAATGGTTTCACATTAAGTGTGTCAGGTAGGTTTCCATTAAGTTTCCACTAACCCTAACTTTATGTCGAAGAGTTCATATGTAGACAAGTGTACTGAGGACAATCTTCTCTCATTTCATGATTTTTCATTATGTTTAATATTGTGTCATATTTTTTTATGTGATAGATAAGAGAGATGATCATATTTCAAATATTTCAGTTCCCTGTAGAGAAACCACAGACATGATGGAAGATGTTAGGACCGGATTCATGGCGTCATACGTACCAACATTTCCACAAAACCGGCCTTCATACTGACACTTTAACTACAAACAGGTCTGTACATCTTCAGGCTCTGAAATCTATTCAATCGAAGCAGAGGTTTTGGAAAAACCCGATAATTCCATCCTCAACCTCTATCTGACTGTCAAACAATGATGCGATGCCTGTTTTCTCTTCAAAGGGACGGCACCACATTATAATTTGACTTTGTATTTTGAAACATCTCTTAATAATTCCCATATGAATTTCATTTACTTTGCACACTACTGGAAAGTGGCTTCAAACTATCAGGAAGTCCATGCTGGTTAGCACTTTACGGGGCCAATCTTTTTATGGCTCCTCTGCTATTCGCTGCTCGTAACGGCTCAGAGTGTTTTCTGCTGACAGGCAGTGTGAAGAGGATGATTACGATAGTTAGGGAGCACTCACTATTGTGTCATCTACCGCCTCAAAGAAATGGGCCATTATAGACAAAGAGAGAGCACACACACACATAAGACAGAGAGAGAGAGACGTGAGTCACCGGCTGAAGTGCCTGCCATCCTCACGCCTCGATTACGAGGTGTCTGTCGGTTTTTGTTGGCATGATGAGAAAAGGTTCAAAGATGGAGTGGTTACACACTGGCCCGAGGGGAGAGATAAGAAAGATAAGCAGAGAGATAAGAAAGAGATAAATGGATAAATGGACGGTCATCTGCTGTACACGTAGAGTAAACAGAGACTGTGTTTCTATTCTTTTCAGTTATGGTTCAGCTTTCAATGCTCCTACGCTGCTGTTCTAACACATATTACAAGGTTCAAGACATTATCAACAGTTGTTGCTGAGTAAAAAGCAAATTACAAAATATATTCTGTGTCTTGCAATTTGATATGAGTTGCTTGCAACATTCAATGATACCTTTAAGTTCTGTCAGTATACCTTTATAAACTCAGCTCATCCCTAAGTCAACATCTACAACAACATCCAAATGGTAAAAGCCATTCCACCAAATTGAACTCGGTAGGGTACTTTGACTCAAAGTAAAAGCACACACTTGATGAGACATAAATCAACAATGCGGGCCCCTTCGGAAAGTGCCGGTTTGAAGTTGGAGGAAACGCGGTTCCCTGTGTGCTGAGTGAGCACTGCGTCAGCTTCTGGTTTTCCATACTGGGAAAGGAAGGAGAGGAGGGGGGGGGGCTGAACAGGCCACCCTCAATGAAGCTTTCCACAGCGGTGAGACGGCAGGAAGAGGACACATGAGGAGAATGCCTGAGACGCGGTCCACCGCTCTCGCTGTGTGAACTTTCCATAGTATTGGCAGTCGTTTACAGCTTTGATTGGCTGATGAAAAGATGTTTTGTTAATTGTGGCGTATGTATATGATTTCAACTATTTTGACCATCATTTTTGTGCTCCTGTCGTATTTTGCTAACGTCACTTCAGTCAAATAAAACCAAGTGTTGGATGTTTGAGGGTAAGTGGTGTAGAAGTTTTGCTTTGTCTCGTCCTTAGAGAGGTCTTTAACTGTTCCATTCATCTCAGAGGAAACCTAGGAACCTAGCTGTCAACCAGGACTCTGCTGGAGATAAATGGCTTCCTCTAACCCTCCCAAAGCCTCTTTGTCTTTGGAGGCGGACAGAACGCATTTGTAGCATTTAACTGAGATCGTTGAAACATCCAGTTCATTTCATTTGTCAGTTTATTAACGGACAAATGTTAGCAGTGTTGCATGTGGTGATTTTTGATTACATACCAAGGTCACTACGTTTTGCTGTTGATCATTTGTCTCTTCTTTACAGCATACCATCTGTCCTAGCTGGATCAACATGAACACTTTGGTAGGAGCTTGGACAAACTACTAAACCACTACTCTACAATTACCGACAGCCAATCACAGTGTCCTGTACCACTATCCAATATTTTGGTATATTTACATTCTGCTAGAGAATACCTATTTCTGTGGGTTTTATGCCCTCTTTTCCTCTCTGTGGTCCGATGCGGCTGAGCTCTCTGCTGCTGGATCGTCTCTGTAAGCAAAGCAGCGAGCTTGGGACTCAATGTGACCGAAGGCAGTATCACTCGGAGAGATCTAACGTTTATTCAGGTACACAAAGCATAAATACATATGCTTGAGTATGTACATACGACCGTATATACATAAAGCATACCGTTTGTTGGAGATGATGAACATTCAGCCCTTCTTGCACTAGATGAGCACAAAGCATTTTAGCTGTCTCCATGTTGGCTCCTCCCTCATGTAGCAGAGTGCCTCCGTCGTCTTGCTATATAAGTTCCAGTTGCCTTCTGGAAAACTCATGGGCCCAGAGGAACAAAGGGTGTTTCTGCTGTGAGCGGAAGGGGTTGCTTCATGCCTGAGGTTTTACAAGGCAGTCAAATGTCATCTGCCATTCTGTTCCTCCGTCCCCAATCCTATTTAGTGGTCGGTACGTGATAAATCACATCTCTGTCTCGCTGTGATCCACGTGGACCAGCCCCTTAGACAGAGCAGATAATTAAAGTGAGACTAATCACTCCTCTGGTGATTGTGTTTATGAGGACATCCTCTGTGGGGCCTCTCAGGCCCATCCCTGGCTGTGGAATAACTGGTCAACGGGTTAGTGAGCTGGTACCTTTGCCCATGTCTGAAAAACCTCTTTGGAGTTCAATTTGATAGCTGTTGTTACGGACGTAGTGTGTTGTGTTTGTGTTTCACTGTGTTCTCTCCCCAGATTGATGCCCTTTCCCCCCCGTTCTGATTGCAACCCTAGTAATCAGGAAATTGAGTGCACCTGTGCTCACCTGATGGGGATATAATAAGCTGGGAGCAGACAGGGGCACAGGGCCAGTGTGCCATTCTGTAGACGACGTGCTGCGTGTGTGGAAACTAGTGAACGAAGTGCTGTGTTTCAGGTTATCTCTTTGAACTGGTAGAGTGGGTTTGGTTAGATAGTGTGTAGTTGTAGTTTGGTGATTAGTAGTTTAGTTTTGTGCTTTTCCCTTTTGGGAAAGTGATTCTTTGTTCTCATTCACATAATAAACCTTTTGTTAACTTTTACCTCCGTCCGCGACTCCTCTTTGTCCCCCGGAAAAAGAATATTATTTGTTACTCCCCTGATCCCCCTGGATACTAATTGGGGTCGTAACAGCTGTATTTACTCCTGCATAATAATAAAATTAGTAGGAAATAAATACGAAATCTCCCTATTAGAATGAATATTAGATCATGAGGCATATTCTACCATCCATCTATTCACCCATTCATATATCCACTCATCCATTCATTCATTGACCCATCTATGCACTCATCCATCCATACGTCAACCATTTATTCACTCATCCATCCATTCATCAACCCATTCATCCATCCATCCCTCTATTCATCCATCCATCCCCCTATTCATCCATCCATCCATCCATCCATCTATCCATCCATCCATCCATCCATCCATCCCTCCATTCATCCATCCATCCCTCTATTCATCCATCCATCCATCCATCCCTCTATCCATCCATCCATCCATCCATCCATCCATCCCTCTATTCATCCATCCATTCATCATACCATCCATCCATCCATCCCTCTATTCATCCATCCATCCATCCATCCATCCCTCTATTCATCCATCCATCCATCCAAACCACTTGTTTTCCCAGAGTCCTCGGGATGACCCCTGATAACC
>OMKX01043730.1:10445-23056 GCA_900302425.1 Brosme brosme
ATAAAGGCATCTATAGGAGGTTTTTGTCTAAATTGTTATTTTCCATTTTCATATTTTCCAAGTTGACATTTTAGTTTTCCTTTGTTTGATTTCAAAACTGCGTCTGGTGATGTAAATGTTTATGTTCCATCCCAACAAAGCTCTGTTGAATCAAATCTAAAGAAAGGGAGCGAGAGAACGCGAGGGAGAGGGAGAGAGAGGTAGAGAGAGGAAAACAAAGACAGAGAGAGAGAGAGACCAAACTAGAGGCTTCTGTTCACCTTGAGCGCTGAGCAGGTCAGAGGAGTGAGAGAGGTTGGCGTAGATCACTCCCTTCCCCGAGCCGCTGAGCTGCCTTCTGGCGTTCAAACACACAGACCGGTCCCCGTACCGGGCATGCAGCCTGTAGCTCGCCCGGCTTCTGGGCCCCTCGTCTGCTGTGCCTTCCTCATCCTGATCTTCCTCATGATCCTCCTCATCCTCTTCTCCTTCTCCAGCCCTCATGTGCCCATGTTCTTCAATGTGCTTCATCTCGACCAGGTACAGGACCTCCATCACCCGGAGTCTCAGCTGTCCTGGAAACACACACGCAGGCACACATACACACGCACGCACGCACGCACGCATGCACGCACATACGCACGCATGCACACACGCACACACGCATGCACACATGCACACACACACACACACGTATACACGCACGTGCAGACAGATAGTCAGACACACACACAAACACGCCCACATGCACGAACACACGTTTATTTGAATACTTTATTGGAATACATGGAATAAATATAATAACTACAAATGTAAGCTTATTAGGAATAAAGCTACAATACATGGCTGCCTATGACATATTCAAAAATAATATCTTCCAGGTTTCTTCAGTCTACTTGCTTAATATTATCTGTCTGATATTTAAGTATGAAGACTAGAATTTGTCCCTGTTACTAAACTAAATTGTTTTTTTGTTCTTAATCGACCCCCCTCTGAGAGATTCAAATCCGTGCCACAACTGTGAACCCTTCCTCTGTCAGCCCCACCTTCTGTGAGTCCCTCCGTCTTCCCCAGGGATCCCTCCAGCCCCAGGGCTGTTGGCAGAGCACTGAGGCCCACCAGAGAGTGCCTGAGGTCCCCCGTCACGGAGAGCTGGAGCCCCTGGGTGTGGTTCAGAGAGCCCCTGGCCTGGAGCAGCAGGGCCCGCTCTCCCTGGGTGTAGGAGCCATGCACTGAGACACTGGGGGAGAAGAGTCAGGGTTAGACAGTCAGTGTTGGGTGGGAGACTGTCGTGGAAATATTAATCTATAATCTATAATATTAAATTATATACAAATTAAATAAACCTTGTTTTTATAATTACTAGTCAATTGAAAAGGAATTTGTATACATTCTCCTTGGACCTAGAGATACCTCCCTTCCTCTCTCTAATCAAAAGGTGTTAAGATAGTTTGCATTTGCATTGCCACTGTAGCCAGGAAGTCTGAGACGCCATGGCAATCGACTTCTTTGCTGTGTAGATTCCTTTACCTGTCTTGCAGCCTTGCAGACATGTCCACTTCACCCAAAGTATATTGCAATTTAACTTGCTCTCTCCCGCCATGGCTGACTTCAGTCCTGGCCAGTCCTAAACTCCTTTGTTGTTACTGCCCACGATGTGAACGTTCCCCATAAGAATCATGTACACCCATTGTCTCATCGAATGTATGCTTGGTAGACTGCTGCCTGTATCTTCCCATGATCATGCTCTAAAAATAAATTGAATATTTTGCTGTACAAAGTCCTAAAAATAAGTTATTCTTTCTCAGAGACGGCAGTGAGAATGGGTGTTATTCACCTTGTGGTGATCTTGGTTCCATTTTGCTTCTATCAGCTAACTAGGTGGGCTGAACTGAATGTGGCAGTTCCCCCACCTAGCTTGTGTTTAGAAGGAAGATGGTCACAGGATAAGTACGGCCCATTGAGTTTAGGGTGAACCTTGTTACCTAGTAACCACGGTTCCATATTAGAAACATCTCACAGTCGTAACAAATGAGTAGAGGAGGAACTACCCTGCATCCAACCAGAAAGGTTTTCCTTCCCCAAGCCTTTCCCCATCTCTTCCCTGCTCTGAATAAAACAGGATAATGAATATAAATGGTGAAAAAGGGAACCAATTAGTTAGTAAATGAGGGAAGGGGTCAATGGTTGAATGAGTGAATGGGTGAATGAGTGAATAAGTGAAGAATAAATGAGTGCAGAATGAAGGAGCAGGTGACTGATGAGCGAGTGAATTGGTGAATGTGTGGGTGGGACTGAGTGAAGAATGAACAAGGGAACGCGCTAACGAGTAAACGAGTGACTGCATGAAAGAGTGAATTAGTGAATTAATAATGAGTGAATGAACACTCATCACTCCACCTCCGTTCACTCCACTCCACCTCCACCAATTTCAGTTATAAAAAAAATAGATCCTGACATCTCAACATGACTAAACCCTGGTGTACCGGTCGTCTGACAGGTTGGCGGTCAGCTGGAGGTCCAGATCAGAGCCTGCTCCGGGGAACAGGCTCTGGGAGAGGTTGAGCCTCAGCCCCACAGCGCTGTCTCCCCCGCTCAGGGAGTGGGACAGCCGGGCCCCCAGGCACGCCCTGTCCTTCCCGTCGGCCACCACGCGGATGGAGCTGCCCCCGCCGCCCGACAGCCACGGGTCCACGGTGGCGGTCACCTTGAAGACACAGAGCATGACCCACGATGGTCTGTACAGGTGAAGGTGGCTCTCAAGCAAAGGTTCATGTACAAATACATGGAATAAAGTAAATGTATAATAAATACAAATTATAAATACATAAATTGTTGTCATGAAGTTAATATTCACACAAGATGATTTTCTATTCTAAAATCAATAAATAATAATATTTATTTATATGAATACATTAATTAGCAATACAATAATGTGTTAATCAATTGTTGTTAATCTTCACACATGATGAATTTCTTTAATGAAATCAATAAATAATATTCATGATTTATATTAATAGATATGTTATACTAATACCTTCAGACAAAGTCATGCAATTTTAAGAAACACACAAAAAAAAAAAAAAATACATAAATAAATAAACAAGAGTCACCCACCTCGACAGTTTTGGGGATCTTGGATTTAAAGGGATGACTGAGAGAGGAGTACAGCCCGATTATTTTGGTGGTTCCATTCAGGTGCAAAGAAAACTGAAAAATAACAACAACAGCATACAAAACACAGTTACTAACCCATGGGTTCCCCACATGTTCCCCCCATGTTCAGGATGGGTCGTTCTCACCTGGCTCTCCTGTCGCTCAACCCTCAGCCTCCCCCTGGCCAGGTAGTCCAAGGCAGGGCTGTCCGTGGGGCTCCAGTGCACATCTCCCTCCAGCAGCGCAGAGGAGGGCAGCGGCAGCTGGGACAGCAACAACACTGACAGGTTAAGACCAGTTGCAACAGGTTCCAGTTGTTGGTCTCCCTCGCTATGATAGTCACACATCACTAATTAAATGAAGAAAAAAGTCAGCATGTCTCAAAGACGTTGGGAGTTTGGTACAGGAGGTTGGGCTATTGTCGTTGCTAGGGTGTTCGACCCCCAGCCGAAAGGTACTGAGTTCGATTCCGGTTGGCTCTACCTGTAGGTATCCGTGAGAGAGATGCCTCTAACCCCGACCGAATGTTAATGACATCTGATATCTGAATTCACAAGTTATTTTGTAAAAGCGTCTGCTAAAAGATTTAGTAGTATCATTACATGTGACTAAAGCATATCTTCTGTATATTTGCTGTATTGTATGGTTTTATTTTCTTTTGCATCTCTTGTGCATTCTCAACAGAGTTCCACGGCCTGTGTTTCCCTGGGCGGGTCTACCTGGAGGAGGTGGGAGAGGTTGGCCCGGACCCTCATGCCTCTCTGTTCAGAGTCAGGAGGCATCTGGAGAACCTCGCCATGGATGGTCAGCTTCTCTTTGCTGCCGACCCGGAGCCTGCCTTGGACCTCCCGCTGGGTCTGTGAGGGGGAGAGGGTCAACCACGCGTCATTTGACTGAATGAATTGTGAATGAAGATGTGAGTTATTGATGGCTGATGGTCTACCTGGTTGTGGAACATGGTGAAGCAGAGCTCCGAGTCGGTCGGAAGCGTGTAAGAGCTGAAGGGATGCACCAGCGCAGAGCAGACCTAAAACACAGAGATGATGAGCTCACTGAATCACAGAGGTTCGGTTTCTCCAGACAAAGCTCAAACAACAGTACTGTTCCAATCATTGTTATCTTGTCATGTTGCCCTCAACTCACAAAAGGCCTCGGTGGTTGGTATCCCAGTGTGAGTGTGTGGATGACCTCGCCATTGCTATGGAAACCCGCTCTGGACTCTAAGATGTAGAGGCCCTTGATGAGGTCAGCGGTGAACGTCTGGCGAAGGAGTAGACTCTGGGGAAAGTTCTGGAACGGCTGCCTATTTCAGGAGATGTTGAACTTTTTACAATCAAGTTGACGGAGCGCATCCCTAACATTGCAATTCACGATTTCTAATTACGGACCTGAGCCGCAGAACGGCAGTTTTCTGATACATTCGTGGGTCCTTTTTCAGTTCCTCCACCGTTCCTTCCAACTCCAGCTCTGTGGAAGAGCTCCTGGGCTCCCAGAAGACCATCTTCACCACCACTTGGCTCTTTTTCAAGTTCTTAAATCACGTCAGTCGACCGGTGACAGGAGAGAGAGCAACACTGCATCGTTAGTGGAGCACCGCACAAAACAAATCAGTGACACAGTGAAAAGGTTGTCTGAGAGACAGATGTAGCAAACGGCCGAAAGGTCCTCAGAATCAAACCTGGGATCAAGGTGCATTGACTACATGGTCAGCACACTAGCTTGTTGAGCGAAGCCCCAACATCTTTTGAATACCAATAGCCATTCATTCATCACACTATTCCCACGGTGACCGGCCCCAGACAGAACCAGTTCCACCTCCTCCACCCAACCTTGTCCAGAGTGCTGAGCGCCGCGGAGAGGCTGAGGTTCTGCCTGCCGTAGCTGGACACCAGCTGCAGGCCGCGGTGGTCCCCGCTGCCCTCCAGGGACAGCTGTCCCCTCAGGGGGGGGGTCCACATGGAGTTGAGGCTCCAGGAGCTCTTCACCCCCTGCTTCCCCGCCACGCCCCAGGCCCCCGCCTGTCAGCGAGAGGGGAGGGGGGGGACATTGGTGAGGCGGATAAGATGCAGGGAGTTTTTGATTTATTATGTGCATCGGTGTATATAATAATAATAATTAATTCAACTTATATAGCGCTTTTCAAGGTACTCAAAGACGCTATATATATTTGGAAAGTTCACTTTTTTTTATCCTTATTTTATTTTACGTTTGAAATAAGCCCCACTTCCCTTATACTACGGCATATGTGGTCATTTGCTTCTTGGGATGTGGACATAACATTTCCTTTATTAGTTAGCGCAACAGAATAGTTAACCCTTTCAGCGCCATTTGAGACTCTTACTTTGACGTAGGAGAGTGTGGGCGTGTGCAGGTGGAGCCGCGCCTCCCTCTCCCTCCCGCGGTCCTTGTAGAGCGCCTCCAGCGCCAGGCCGCGGACGCTCAGCCACCGGCGGGCGCTGAGCTCCGCGCTGAGCTGCAGGGTGTGGCTCTGGGGCCGGCTCAGCTTGTGGGCCATGGAGACGTACAGCCAGGGGGTGTCCATGTTGAAGGAGCCTGGGAGGGGCCAGGGAGCGACTTTAACCCTGCAGGACGGGACTTTTCATCTGCAGCTATTCACAATACTAACTATCTGAACTAGGTTTCTCAAGAACAAAATACGCCCTTCGAAGAGTCAATCCGTCCTGCGGATTTTTCTCCTCAAATTGTTTTATTGTGGTTCACAAACGCTTGAGTGTAATACAATCACTTCTACTGAAAACAGGCCTTTTCTCTGTTTCGCACCTTCCCATTTCTTGTGGGCGGCGTCCTTGGGGGGGCTCCTCCACTGGACGCCCACCACCAGGGGCAGCAGCTCGTTGTAGTGGACCTTGAGGTGCGTGCTGCTCTCCGAGCCCTGCTCCCTCAGGTGGGAGTGCAGCAGCTGGGTCCTGTAGTTCAGGTGCTTCTCCGGCACCAGGAGGCTGAACTGTGGGACAGCGAGCAGAGAGCGGGTCATTCCTGTTCGCTCAGCATGGTTTGGAAAAGGTAAACACGAAGAAAGACGATGATTGTTTAGTAGTTGTCGAGGCTATATTGAAGTACGGGCGACAGAGAGGCAGGCTCTGATTGTCAGAGTGAACTGGTTTGCTGGATGGATCTCAGTATGTTTTCTTGTGTTCAGAATATACATTATATATTATGTATATTTATTAGATCAATATTTTAACCAATAAGCAACAGATTGAGGCAGGTCAAAATGTGTGTAATTGATACAATATAAATGAATGCATGATTAATATCAATAATCTCTCTGTTGGATACAGAGTACTGCTACTCCATGTCTTGTAGTCATAAAAAGTAACAGTGATTCAAATGTCTCTCTGTATATATATAAGTCTTGTGTCTGGTCCGCTCACCTCCATGGTGTACCTCGTGTGGTTTTGGGTGGTCTGGTTTTTGAAGGACTGGCTCAGGTGCAGCTTGCGCTTGTTGTTCATCTCGTCCCAGTGCTTGCCGTAGCTGGCGTCCAGGCTGGACCGGGCGTGGCTGGAGCTCTCCTCGTGTCTCACCACGATCTGGAAGACACGTTCGAACAGCAAACGCCCATCAAATACTTTTTCAATCCATAGACTTAAATGTCAGGGTTGAATAGTATGTGTGTAGAGCGGGATAGTGTAGTGGTTTGATTCCCAGTCAAAGAGCCCCGGGTTCAGTCCCCAATATCAGACTACCTGTAGGCATCCTTGAGCAACATCCACCACCCTACCTGCACCTTAATGAGATGTGTCTAAAAGACATTAGAAGTTGCTTTGGATCAAAGTCTCTTCTTAACGCTCCCTATGAGTAATACGTTCCAGTGACTTCAGCCATGTAAGAACATTCAGAAGATCCTAGGACAGGTGATGGAGGTACTATTATGATGGTGCTCTGCTGTGAGAAGGTGGATGCGGTCACCTTGTGGTTGACTGAAGCCGTGTTGGAGCAGTAGAACTCATGCTCTGCTCTCATGGTGGAGCTGAGGTCAGAGGTCGCGTCCCTCCTCAGGCTCTGGGACATGTAGCACTCCTGACGCAGATGACGCGCCTCCTCTGCGCAGGGATTGAATCGTGATAACGTTAACAAAATATACATTCAAGATCCCTGCTGTAACAGCTGGAACAGCTGTAATGCCCCTCATTCCTGTCTCATCCCAGGTAACCCATTCTCTTCAGAGGGCACACCCGCTCACCTCCGACACCGTATTTGAGCCGGAGCGCAGAGCTCCAGAGGGGGGTCTTCTCCTCCATCAGGCCCAGCACCCTGCTGCCCAGCACCCCAGGCAGCAGCACCTCTCCCTCCACAGAGTACCTCCTCCCGCTCTCCTCCAGCCTGCGCTCCAGGGCCACTAGACACAAACCACAAGGTCCCAGTCACTGGCCAGGACAGCGTAGTGGATGTTTGATTCACAGCCCAAAGGTAGTGGGTTCAATGATCAATGTTTGAGATGGTTAGTGACATCTAAACTCGCACCAATTTGTTAACTGCCTTCATTTGGTGCTGTCCCCGTTTAAGTTCAAAGTGCATCATCAACACAACATACGGATTGAAGTTGAAATAGTGAAACAGGTAATGGTAAAATAAGGTTTAAAGGGGTGGTGACATATTCTTTTACATCTCATCTTGTTTGAATTTGAGCTGAAACAGGGGTTCAGTTACACTTTACAATAAAAAGATGTAGCATTTAATTATTCATGTTGAAGTACCTTGTATACATGTGTTATTAAAACATTATGGAGACATAATGGAATTCATTTCAGATGTCATCGTACCGTGAGCTGTGAGGGTCTCTCTGAAAACATTTTTCACGATGGCAGAAAAGCTTATCTTCCTGCCCAACCCCCGCGTGACGTTAGCAGAGAGGATCATGGGAGGTGCGCTGGGGGCCAACTTGGCCTCCAGGTGATATCGGCTCCTCTGTTCCGACAGCAGTATTTTGGTGTCAACCGAAGCCTGCAGAGGACAAAATTATCATGAACATACTTTATTGGATATATAGTTTGAAAAAATCTATCAAATTCATGTCTTCAGTATATATCCAATATCATGTAACTCACCATGAAATAATAGTGGTGAACACCATCTATTGAAAGCTCCACTTTTGCTTTTCTGGTATTTCTCTCTTGAACAAGTTGCCCTGAGGAAACCAACAGCAATGGGTTATTTCAATTGAACAAAACTAACTAACCAAACAACGTGCAAATTAACTTTCAAGCTACCAAAAATGAACTACTATCTAACTCACTAACTATCTAACTAACTAACTATCTAACTCACTAACTAAATAACACACTAACAAAGAAACAACAACAACTCACTTAATAAACTAAAAAGAACGATAAAATAAGTAAAGCATGGTGTTTGTTGAAAGGTTTAGGTGGTCTGGGACTGACCTTGCATGAGGATGGTCTTCAGGGGGTGCGTGACCTTGAGCAGTATGCGCTGGGGCTGGAGGACCAGGTCCAGAGACATGTCCCTGGGGATGGAGGACTGGGGCGTGGCCAGCAGCACATGAAGGGTGGCCTCCCTGGAGAGCCAGCCCCCCCGCTGAGGAAGAAGACATGCTAGGTCAAACAACGCACAGAAACTCATCTGATCTAATCTAATTTAGTCTAATCCAATCTACTCTGATGTAATCGAATCTAATCCAATTGGTATAACCTAATCTAATATAAGATAAAGGAATGTAATAAACCAATTCAATATTTATAAAGTTTTGTCAAATGTAGTCAAATGTATTCTAATCTAAACCAATCTAATATAGATTAATACGGGCAATCTACTGTATTCTATTCTATTCCATTCTATCCTAGTCAACCGAAATGAAATAAAGACATAAAAGTTCATCGCTTTATCTCCAGCTACAGTTACATTTCCCCCCGTGCTAAGCTCACTGTACCTGAGAGAGGAGGGAGTAGGCAGCCTCCATTAGGTAGTAGTGGAGCCCTCTGTCCAGCTTCAGGAGCCTGATGGACATGTGGGCGGGGCCCGGGGGAGGGAGCCACGCCCCTGTCGCAGGTGCCGGGTAGGAGACATTGGAGCACACCTGCCAGCCCACCATCTTGGACCCTAAAAGCGAGCGCACATAATATCAAGGCAAGCGACATTAGGGAATCAAACCCAGAACCTTTCGGCTGGGTGTCGCCATTTCATAGTTTTCAACCAATAGCAATTTGTATGTATATTGGACAGAATAGTCTAGATCAGGGTTATTGTTTTGTGCATTCCTCCATGTTTTCCATGGTTATGTTTCCATTGATGTTGAGTATTAATTTGTGTTTGCTGGATAAACCCGATGGGAGCATCAGCAGAATTGCTGACTTTATCATTCCACTGTTTCCCAATGGCCATGGTGTTCTTGCAATAATGATTGTGTTATAATGGGCCGTTTGCACTCTTTGCTCAGCCATTGCATGTGTATTTAACAATGTTTTACCGTTTGCTCGATGAAAATTTAGTGGTCCACCTAAAGTCAAAGGTTGGGAACCACTGGTCTAGACTGTGGTCTATCAGCCTAGATGTTCTGGGATCAAACCCCAATGTACGCAGTCTGTAGCCACCCTTGTTCAAGACCCCCTAACCACTACTATACTCTTGGACGTCACGACCAAGGGACCCCGGCGCGGGCTGTGGGGGGACGTGGTGATCCTGGTGGCCGCGTTGGAGAGAGGGTTCAGCTCATGAATGAAGCAGAACAACCCTCTGGATACCTGCTTAACGTCTCAACAGTACAGAGTAATGTATAGAAATACTGTTTATATCTTCCGTCTATCTCCAGAATATAAAGGCTTACAGGTCTTTGGGGTGCAGCTGGTCTTCTCCTGGCGAGTCTTTGGACCTCTCATCTCCTCTCTGTGGTCCCCACTCACTTGAAACACTCGCCAGCTGAGACACAACCATTCATAAATACTATGAGGTGTACAAATATAACAAAGTAATCGTTAAAAAGGAAATAAGATCTTGATGAATTGCCAAAGCCCATTAGTAAATATTATCCATGTTCAACCTTCACATTCCTTCTGTAGCCCATCAAAAGTATTTTGCAGGGCTGCAAAAGGAAAGTAGTAATGCAACACGTCCTCAAATTCATCGTCAACAGACCACCGTACATGAAGGCCCCTCATTGATCGATCATGCTGACCGTCTATCTTAAGCTAGCCTACTGCGTGACGGCGGTGGAGGGACATCCAGCCCGGACCCACCTGAGAGACAGCAGGTCCATGTGGTCCTCTGGCGTGTTGAGCTTCACCCGGAGGTCCCGGCCCTCCTGCAGCTGAACGCTCCCGTCCAGACTGGTGGAGCTGCTGAGCTCTGAGGCCCACTCCAGCCCCGCCCGGCCCAGGGCCCCGTCCACCCCCATCCACCCCGACACGCCCACCAACGCACTGCAGACACAAGAACACACACGCCACTCAGAAGATCACATAGCACTTATACCCTAGATGGGAAATCAGATGGGGCATTCTAAAAAGAGGATGGATATATATCTATTCCACCAGGGTAGCAGAAATGTACTGGTTTGGAACCCAATGTCCACAGTCTGGTTGAAGGCGTTCCTGGGCCCCTAGCCTGTGCAGTAATGGGTGTATCACAAAACATAATTGCCTTCCCGTAAAATCACCTGAAGTGTTTGACTAATTAGCCTCGGCCTCGTTGGGAATCCTGCCAGCGTTTCCTGTGTTTACTTGGATGTCAGCTGCGAGTGGAGAGCCTACACCCACACACACCCAAACGGTCCGCTGCAGACGTGTCTGGGTGTGGGTGATCTCTGGATTGACTGTGTAAGTCTAAGTCTGTGTGTGTCAGTTGGTTGTAGATTAGCCTGTCTATAGATAATTTCAAGTTGAAAGAATGCACCGAAATTATGTTTACTTCAACAAAGAGTTAAACAAGCTTTATAATTGCCGGGATGCGGCGTGGACAGTCCTCGCGCGGCCATGGCATTATTCGCCGTTTGGCCGCAGCATTGGTGTGTGCGTGAAGTTCATGCGCTCTCTGACTTGTTTTTATTGAGTTACCTTGGCTTGATGAAGCCGGCCAGGGAGAAGTGTCCGGGGTCTCTGTAGTTCCCGTTGCCCTTCAGTCGCAGCGAGAGCAGGGAGGTCATGTTGAAGGCCAGCCGGATGGGCATCCCCGAGAGAGACGGCAGCACCAGCTCCTCCGCCATCAGCACCGCCCGGTGGCTGAGCTGCACCTCCTGGCCCTGAGAGAGAGGGGGTTCAGATCAAGGGGCTCCACCACTGTTCCACGCTGTGACACCAGGAGGGCCCAGGAATTGTATAAGCAATACAATTGTCATTACCATGTGAAAAATATGAGATTATGAAATATGAGAGAATGTGAGAAATACATCTAAACAACTTTCGATGTATTTTTCTTTAATGTATTAATCCGCTTTGCAGGCTTCAAACAAAACAATGACCAATTACACAGACATGGATTGTAGCCCATGCATAAATGTTTCTAAAAAGAAATAAAGAAATAAGACAAAATGTTTATGATGGCCATCCTGCGGCCTGCGACCTACTAAGTGGTCGCACTAATGTGGAAAACCACCAGGACTAGAAGGTACCAACAGAGGTCAGTCGCTTGATGACAGATATTATGGGACTGATTGGGATGGAGCATGTTTCATACAGAGCCTCCACAGAATAGAAAATAATCCATTTTGATCAGATTACATTACATTACATTACATTTCACCACATTACATTACATCACATTACATCAGATTCAAGTAGACCAGCCACCTTGAGCAGCTTGACGGCCAGCCCTGCCACCGTCAGTGACAGCTGGTTGATCTGAGTGTGGAGGTCGTCGCAGGTGAACGCGCTGATCTCGTTTCCAAACACCTTCACGCCGACCCAACATCTGGGAGAGTCCTCGCTGGCTCTCCGGCCACCAGTCAACTGGAAACACAAACACACACACACACACACACATGACTCAGATCTCCTAGCTGTGGTCTACGACTTTTATTTCAGCATTGTTCAACAGTTGATGAATACAATTTAGATCCACTGTCTGGTGGCTGGTGTTCACCAGGAATGGCATCAATAAGGCAATTATACTACAATAAAGATTAGTGATTGGTCATTAATGAATTTTAGAAGCTCACCATGGCCGTGGCTCGCTCCAGATAGCTGCTGATGCTGGAGGAACAAGCTTCATTTCCCCCACCATCATCACCGTCTCCACTCTCTCTTCTTCTTCTGGCTTCACCCTTCTTTGACCGGGAACGCCCTTTGGTCCCCCCGGCGGGGTCTCTCTCTGAGCCGCGGGGCGGACGGCCCATCAGGTTCTTCAGGAGCGGTTCCACGTTCTCCACTCGAAGGTCCACCTGGAATGGAAACAACGAGAGGTTTAGATGTTTCCTACTCTAATCCATCTAAAATTATTGATTTATTATGTGTATGAGTTTTTTATATATTTTTTATTTTTATTTTTTATTTTTTTTATAT
>OMKX01043928.1:4983-53421 GCA_900302425.1 Brosme brosme
TGGCGGAGGGGGGCAACATTAATGACATTGTTAGGGGGGTGTCTAGATAGTACTCCCATGTTCAGGAGTCAAATCGCCAAGGATCAAAACACATCCTCATCCCTAACCCCAAAATGAGTGTTTCATTTCAGGTACATACATTTATGCTTTCTTTTTTTAATGCAAGTTATTACAGGGTTATTTCTAAATCCTTTTTCTTTTTAACATACAACATTCTTTAGCATAGCAATAGTCGTTCAATGTATTACGTTTGCCATTACGTTTGTGCTATTTTAGACTGGTGATGGTGAGTCCACCACCATTGAAGAATGGCTGTGAGTTTTAAAATATAAACTGCATGAATTACATATATATTAAGCCTGCATCGTTGTTTTACAACTCACAAGGTAGGATAGGCACCCGTCATGTCCAAGTTAGGTCACTCGGCATATCATCTTACAAAAGGAAACAAACTGAACTGAAAAGAGAAAGACTATCTCTGGTGAAATACCGATTTTTTTTATCCATCTTTCGGATTGGCTGAAAATGTGCTGTACCTGAGGTTTTATGTTAATGTTTGATTGGAGCACACATTCTCAGCACGCTTACTGGTAATAACAGAGGCCAAGACAAATGGTACCATGCAGGATCAGATTGGGGCTGTAGGCCAAATGAATGTAATATTTTGTGTAAACAGTGGTTTGGAAATTGAAATGAGCAGCCATAGGAACGTAGTTAATCATGTCTAGGATGACACATCTATGAGGGAGTTTGAAGTGTGTAAATGAGCCCTTGAAACATGTTGAGTGTAGGGGAGACGTGAGATCTTTAGCCTGGTAAAGAGGCTGTTGCTAGGATGAGAAAATTGAGATGATGCATGTTGAATTATGCAGATTTTGCAG
Source organism: Brosme brosme (assembly GCA_900302425.1). NCBI lineage: Eukaryota > Metazoa > Chordata > Actinopteri > Gadiformes > Lotidae > Brosme > Brosme brosme. The sequence goes on from OMKX01043928.1 coordinate 5,865, forward strand.
GAGAAGGTCATTGCAATGTGTGCCCTGACTATCTGATAGATATGAGGGGTCGTGGCTGACATTTTGGCACTCTGTGCGGCTGTCTGTATGGTTTCCTCAATAACTTAGAATACATCTTGTTAAGGTCCAGGGGAAATAGAGGGACCACTCACATTCCAATATCCAGTTGATTTAGATGCATCAGGAGGGTTGGTTCTTGGGCAACACATTTTCTGTGTATACTAAAATAAGGCTTAACGATGCAATTCCCCATTTCAATGAGAAAGCAAGGTACTATGTAATGACACAGTATAAAGTCGAACAGAAGTAATCCCAGCAGGCCTTGAAGAACTATACTACAAGTGCAGACAAAATAGTCATGGCTATATGATATCATATTGTTGCAGAGTTAGGTTTATGAGGAGGAAGACAGCTGAGAGAACAAGCTCTCGCTCTGTGTGAGATCTTTAGAAGGCATCATTGTCATGCCTTGAAGCCGGTTTGTCGCAGTTTCTGTGGTTTCTGCTAGTTGGATAGTTGGACATACTCACTTCGTTCACACTACTATTCAACTAGTACTTTAGCCTTGTGCTTATACTCATCACCAATACACCTGACAAGCTCTGGTGTAATTTTCTTAGTGGTTGAATAAATAACTCTATACAAGATAAGTTATTTCTTTCTTTTTTAAATAAATAACTATACAAGATCAGTTCTTTCAACTGCGATGTGATCTTCAACTCTGGCACATTCCTGTCAGAGTTAAAGATCAAATCTGAATGTTTGTGATGATAAAACAGGCAATTCATGAAAACATCAGCATGCAATATGTTGACGAGATCACACACTCATTGCACACTCAACTTTGAGAATGTAAAAACATGTAACTTTCCACGTAATACTCATTTGTAAACTATACTGATATAAATAATTGAAATTAGTCTTAATAATTGTGTGAGCCAAAGTACGAATCCCAGCATTGATTTATTTACTGACCAAATGGATTTTAGATGTCAACTGTGCTGAACTGTGCTCTGGCTCTACATACACACGTTCCTTATCTATTCAATAAGATGTTGAACTTTCAAGCCTATAGTTTACATTTACAATTATAGGTAGGACTTTGTAGGCATGAAATGATCAAACACTGAAAGCGAAAATGAATATTGAGACCATTGCATAAACACATAGAACCCAGAGTAAGAAATATCAATTGATTGCCAATATACCTTTCTTCCAAAAATAAAAATAAAACATCTAAAAAATATCTATATCATATAATATTCAGAACTAAGTCAACATCAAGGTGAGGAGAAGGGATAGAGAAAATACAGAGATGTGAGTTAAGCAAATAATTGTTTATGGGGCATAAGAAGCAATTATCCTTTATAACATTTTGTTATTACTGTTTATTATTAGTCAATCATATATTTATTTAAAACATAAGTCAAACTTTGAGGTCTTCAAAACAAGGAATTTGACATACGAGTGAATAAGAATAACTCCAGTGTCCCCCCAACAGAAACATAGTAGGCCCAGTCCATCGTCTCCTCTCCTTCTCTGCTGTTGGACTGCAAAGTCAGGACGGAGCGGAGTGACCATTGGGCTTTATTCATAGCTGGACTCATTTCAGTCCCTTGCATTGGGGTAAACAGCACCGCCCAGAAGGTTGTTTGTTTTAAGTGTGGAACGATCCATCGCAGAGCGCCGTGCTCGATTGACACTGTCTGCTGATCTGCTACTGCAGCTTTCTCAGAATAACAAGGCGGCTCGCGCTAATTCCCGTCTATCGGGCTCTTTCACCGAAACGCCGAGCGTACGGTCCACAAAAAAACCAACAAGGCAGGCAGGAACGCCGCGCCGCAAGTGCCCGCACCCCAGAATGGCTTCGGGAGACCTTTACGAGGTAGGCGAAAGCCTTGTTCAACGGAATTACTCTGTTATACTGACGAATATTGTAATTAGGAAGTAAAGGGAGGTCGTCGCGTGTGGAAAAAGGCGATGTCCTAACCTAAGCCCTTTAACAGGCGAAACTACAACTCAACCCAGCGCGAGCTTTACGAAGACGAGGTTCTATAATTTATGCATATACTTTACGCCGCTTCGAATCCACTTTGAAATACGGATTCACTAGAAGCGACATAGAGATGAGACAGTGGAGGTAAAGTAGTACGTCGCCGAGCTCAAAGTGGTGGTAAAGTGACAGTAGTGCCGAGCTGTCGGACATGAACAGCTACGGTGGAAGTGATGGTGGTGAAGGTGCGCGTGCATGTAGCTAGGACTTATTTAGTTTGGTCGTTATTGTCCTTATTACGGCGCAGGAGCTGTTCAAATCACTAACAGGACATTTGCAGTTGTTGTATATACAGTCACGTGTGAGTATTTCATATCGATGTATCGTATTCGGTTCATGTCTATTTTTTGGGGGTGCGAAAGTTAACCGAATAGATGGATACACACTGGATAAAATGTGAGCAGTCTCCCGCGCGGTAATACTTTTGGAGATGTGTTCATGAACAAGCTGTCTGCTCGTCTATGTTCAGTTGTTGACAGTATTCGCCACCTGACCTCGATGATGCTAAGAGGCCATTGGCAAGCTGTGTGTCACTCACTGTGTCATATGTTTCAGTTTCAGGGGAAATATAAGTGTGGGGTCCACTCCAGGCAGACGGCCAATCGGGATAGATATATGAAGGGCTATGTGAACAGAGTGTGTAGGATGAGAGAGAGAGGGAGAGAGCAACAGGTGATAGCAACAGGTGACATTGGCTGAGAGAGTAGACTACTCCTGACACAGCCTTCTGTTTTGTCGCCACATGTTAAATAAACTCTGCACTTCATCTGAAGCGAATAGGTCTATCCGTGATTAACCTTCAATTTATTTCCATCATCAATTCATTAGTTATTTACTATTGTTGATATACCATCTGAATTGCCTTGCCATCTACCCTTGCAATGTTAAAATGCAATCAACATGAACATATTATTTCGGCCTATATTTAGTATTGTACCACAACTACTAGAAAACACAACAACATTTAAACCTACATGTTTTTTTCAATGCATACTCTGACGAGAATAGTCGTTTAGTCCCAAAGATAAAAGTTTAAATCAATAGTCTTAGATTACCTTACAATTGGACCATTTTAAGTTTGTTACTTACCATCTGTCCAATTGCAACGATATCTTTCGATTAAGGGAATAGCATCAGCCAAACTCAATCAATATTTAAATAAATTCCTACTTTACAACAATACCGTTTTCTTTAAAACCCATTACCCTTCACAGTTACTGATGTTTGTATTCTTACATAGTTTTTAGCTTGCTATGAAGATGGAGAAAGGCAACACACTTCAGGCTATATAGGCATACAGACTAACATTACAATTTAGCTATTGTATCTTGATAACTAACTCACCAATGTTGACTGCTGGCAGAGGAGCTGCTATAAGCAACTTAAAGGTATAATATGTAACATTGACACATTTAAAATGGATACTGCATTCAAATTCACAATATTGGATAGAGCTGTCTCTATTCACCCCATCCTCCCCAGACTCGAAGCTCACACGGGTTGCCAAGTTGAGGACACTGAACAAACACTAGCGCAATACCACCCATTGCAACATTATATTTTGAGACGACCGCAATTATTCTATTTCGACAATTACAAGCAACAACTAGTCTTACACCGTGTGTCGATAAGCTAATGTTTACATTGCAAATGTTATGAACCAGCTCATATGGAGACCGTCTTGAAGTCCCTTAGGACTTAAGTTGTATCCATCTTTCAAAGGCAACTCCAATATTTACCTGTGTTTTAGCATGGCTCTGGTCATCAAAAGGGGCTTTTTAAGTTGGGAATCTAGTACAATCTCAGTTGATCCAGTTTGTTTACTTGCTTATATGGCTGCAGCATGCTGTGTTTGTGTGCCAATTTGTTTAATATCTGGCAACCCGGGTTACTGAGAGAATAGTGTATTATAACGCACAGGCCAAAACAAAAACAAGCACTCCGACCCAGAACAGACATTTGAAAGGAAAGGCATAGCTGTAGCATTGTTGTCGGAGAAGCCAGTATTTTGATTTAACATGTTTCCTTAATCTCTGATGAAATAGGTAATTGTATGATTTATTACAGTCAATTGTTACAAATGTTTCCCATTAAAGTAAATTAATGTGTAACATCTTTAATGAATACATCATGAAGCACATGCCATCTTTCAAGTCAGGATCAGGGACATAGTTGCCGATGACGTAGCAATCAGCAGCGATTTCTCGTCAGTCTTCTGTTGACGCTACAAACGCCACCAGAGAAGATTGTTTGGCAATGTCTAAGTCGTTTGTACAACCTTTGTATTCTGTTTAGTTAAGGAAAACATCTATATTTCCTTTGAGATTTCAAAACCAAATACTGGTTTGGACCATAAATAGGTCATTGTCTTTCGTTCACCTGCTCTTTACTGCTGTAGAGCATTTTGGACCTTTTGGAACGTGAGACGTATCCGGTTTAACTGTGTTTTAGTTAAGCTATTGTTTAGGGCAGGGTACTTTGTAATGTGCCTAACTTGTCTAACGTCTGGTAACTCCACCTACCCATGCCAGCCAGTTAATGTTTGTGAATTAAACCTATTTTAATTCAACAAAAACGAAACCTCGGGCGACTATAATGAATCTGATTCTTTATCGTAACACAAAATGCTACTATAGTCGATGAGTCGACCATGAGGGGTCAGCCCTAAAGATCATCTTTATTTCTTCATTGGAGTACAGTCTCTGTAATATAAACTTAATTCACAATTTTGCTATAACCCTTTAAGTTAAGGTAGCTGCTGAACATAGTCCTATTTGAACGTGGTTAATTGATGTTCCTCTAATACAACTGAATTCCCAGATTATAACAGCATCTCTCATTACCATCTCTGTCAGACAGCGACCGTTTACTGCTTCTAGTACTCTCAAGCTGAATTTTCAATTAGACTGTTGAGAGTGGTTGTACCCACCTCCGCGGACCCGCTTTTAGCCCACCAAATATTTTTTTAAATGGAGGCTATGTTTAACTTGCAGCAGAAAATATACAGTCTCCTCCGTTGTAGCAATCTGTATTTTTATCCCTCGCAGGGCTGTTCTAAGTGTGACTGAGTGGGATGGTGAGCATCAAATTTGTCTCTTCATTGAAACTGCACCCCTGCGGTGCACCAATCTAACACCATTCACCCCTACTTAGTATTTCTCAGCATCTCTGAAAGCATGAGCATGAGTAACTGTTCAGTCTGAATGTCACTTGCCATTTATTTAAAAACCCCTCCCGAATCAGTTACCATCAGCCACATGGTCCTGAACCAGATCCTTGGACGTTTCCCATTGCTTTCCTCCATATCACACAGAGATGATCTTCTTCCACAAGAGGAACACAGCAGTATAGCCGGAATCTGACCCAGAGGATTCTCTGTTTAACGGGGAAACATTGGGCTAACTACAAATTGATTTGTATTACGCTTTGGGAAACAGGAATGAAGAATTGTCACAGTGGGTTGAGTTGAAAAATAGTTGTTTGCTGTAACGCTACCTCAACTTTTTAAACCCTGGTTTGTGTGAAAGCCACTTGCATAAATTTCACCTAAAGTCCCTGGTTTCCCAAATCCAAACGGGGTGATTATTCAAAGTTGATTTTATTATTAGTCATCCATCAAAGTTTGCTAAAAAATAAAATGGTATGTACCATGATGATATAGCTGTATTTTCTCATTGGAGTTTTTTACAGGATTGGGCATGGTAGTAATATGTATGAGCAGTTTTATTGAGATCTACCAAGTCCAACCGCTGTGAAAGAAAGTGTCATAGTGGTTTCAGTCATGCTATATTGTCCCTGACAGTATTTTTAAATATAATTTCATTTCAAATCCTTTTTAACAAGCACACACACGAAGCGGGTAGCCTATTAACGGCAACGACAAAGTGGTTTGGAACGGGTCTGAACAAACCATGAAGGAGACATTACACATTTTATTTCAAAAAAACCGTTTGTCACAGGTGTCACTCACATTACAACACTTATTATGGGTCTGCTACGTCTATGTACCAGGGCACATGGTCCATGGTCTACTACCCCTGCCCTGGCACATAGGAAGCACAGGGCCATAATTAGTGTTATGAGTGACACCTGTGTTTATCCTAAGATGATGCCTCTGTGAAAATGGTCTGCTAAGCCAGCTGTGTAAATGGTGTGGGGCCGGGACAAGAAGGATAATGTTTGTGATTGGTCAGGCTTATGATTAGCGCCATTGGTCAATTAGGTGTGAGGTCACTCCTAATTGTAGATATCTTGCCTTAATAACATCCAGTTATGGATAAGGTATCTACAGATTGACTGGAAAACATTTGTTATTACCTATGGACACTGGATGCCAACACCAAAACAAGTTGAAGCAAACGATTTGGGTGACAAGGGACGTTAAATCGTTATATCATAACGATCATAGACTGTAAAAAATATGGATGTAGTAGTATTTGTCCAATGTTCATACTGTATGTATATAAGCAGTGCTACTTTAATCATCACTGCCGTGACTGGTGTCTATGTTGACATTTCCCATGGTAGCATAGTTTCTACCATGAACTAAAAGCCGAATGAGGAACTGAGGCACCAGATTCCGGACAGGGTACTCTAAGTTCTGTATACTTATGGTGGCTCCAGCTCTGTTCGTTGCAGGCTCCAAAATAATAAACACAATGGCAATGGCTGTGGGGTACAGTATACATAAGAAAGAAAGAACAGCCACACAACATATCACACACGACAGCCCATGTGTGTGTGCGTGTGTGTGTGTGTATGTGTAACCTTATTTGGCCCTCATTACATTACAGCCCTCACAGCTTGTGATTGGCAGTGATCATTACATAACATGTGGAATGTGTTATTACACTTCCGATCTTCACCTCATGTGGAGTGCCATGACGCAAGAATACACAAACAATTGCTTGAATAGCCCGTTTCAATAGAAGCTCATTACTGTGATCGTAGTGGCTGCACACCATCGTGGCTGTGCACTAGAGCTAGTGCCACAAGAGTGGGATCAGGGGGACTCAGGAGAGACTCTAGTAAAGAAAGAGGATTCTGCTACTAAAGCAAATGTGTATAAAAGAAGATACTGACGGATGTGCCAATGCAGTTGCTCAGGCATGTACGAGCCACTTTGTAAAATGTAGACAGCACTACTCATGTTCAACTACATTATTTCTGTGCAGACTGTGGAAATATTGCTGTCCTCACCCTCCGGTGTTTTATTGGGAAAAACAATAAATCCTACAATAAATAATTTTATGAATCCTGGTGCAGATTATCCGGACAAGTCAAGTTCTGTCGGAACATTAGCCTATACAAATGATAAATTAACCGGGAACCCAGTCTTTATGTGTCGGGAAGGTTAATCGAGGGATTTATTGAATTTCAAACCCCCACGTACGGATCTCATCTCAAAACACTACACTTGAGACTCCTACTCAGCTGCTTTAAATTCAATCTATTAAAGCGTTGGGAAATAAGTCCACTTTGAGGCCGTCGGAAAGAAGGGAGAGAAAAATATGTTTGAATGTACTTTAAGTGAGCCACTTCCCGAGAATCCCGGCAAATAGGTTGGTGACGTTAACTTAAGTACTGAAATGACAAATGCAGCTTTCAGAGTAGCAGTTGAGAGGGAAGGTATAACAAAGCAATGTTGCCCAGGAAAAGGTAATTCAAATGCCGTTAGTTATAGAGATAGGCTTATGAGTACGGCAGTCCATGAGGGATTTAGACAGTGTTTTTCGAGGCACCGTTCCTACCTGGAAAAACGACTTACAAGATTTATCAGACTTACAGCGCCAAAGGACTGGCATATTTCATGCAGACCCAACGTGGAAACTAATGAGTTGAGAAACACCCACCAACCACCAATAGCCGCTGCCTCATCCCACTTTGCTCACACAATGTTGAAATTCTATGCAGAGAACATAATTAAAGCTGGCAGGAAATGAAGCTGTCAGGATCTTGTTGTCAAGACTAGAAGTGTAGTCACAACATAGTAGAACGTGTTAACAAAAATGTCACATTGATCACAAAAGACCAACTAAAACACAGCGTTTGGTGAATTCAGGCCCCCAGAGAGTTATCGCATGCTGGTTTGGTCGCTGTGATACACTGATCGTAGAGTTAATAGTCCCATCATTATTATTGATGAATTGAATCAGTGTTGTTCTATACATAGTTTACTCCTACTTTAGGTTTACCAATGGCCAGACTCTGATATAACATAACATAGAAGCTATGTCAGAATAACATTTCAATTTGACCGTGTTGGTAAGTCTGCATGTTCAGGTAAATCAGCTGGAAATGTAATTTGGCTGTCGAATGGATCTCACCAAATTACCATCCCTTTGCATAATAACTGATTTGTACTGTTTCAGTTGTTTCAAAAAAGGCTGCTATGTCTTTGTGTAGTTTCGTTTTTGCTAAATAGCTTTTTCACCCTAGTAGACGCAACTTCTCTTGATAGTTTACATTTTTTATTCCTCTTATCTCTGCAGAAAGGGATGCACCATATTCTCTCGCCATCACGGGACATATTCTTTAGATTGAATATATGCTGAATTGTGTTCATTTCTATGTGTATATAATCAGATCACAATCACAGAATCAAATGATCCCTTGTCAAAACAACCATAGCAACCCTGGTTTTTACAGCCAGGTGTGAAGCATTTGTTTTGCATGCTATTTTGTGTTGATGCCAAATAAATTGACATTGTGTCTCTCTGTATTGCCCTGTTGCAATACAGTGGAAATGGGCTGCAGCCATATTTTTCAGCGTGCCTTCATTAACAATCTCTGGAAGTGTTGTTGTGGGTTTGATTCCATGGTCGCCGTCATATACTATTGCTCTTGGAGAAGGGACTGATGTTGGCAGGGGACCAACATCAGAGACTCTTAAGTTCTGCTACATTGTTAACAGAAGCAGATTTTGGAGCTTGTTTGGATTTCCTGGAGTTATTACCAAACTCAGTAGAATCTGTATTTCAACAATATAAAACATATCGCATATTGACATAGTACATGTACAAAACAGTTTTTTATATATTTTTTATTTATATTTAATACATTTCCAACTACGTAGTTTGCACTTACTTTAACATAATGCTAAAAGTTGTAAGATCTGAAGAAGCAAATACAGCCAAAGTATTGGACTAGGCGCTGACACAGTTTTAGTGATACATGTAGTACCAATACTGTAGAAATACGCTGGAGATTATTCTACGTACCTACACACTTAATCCAAATTCATATTAACTTAGTACAGCACCTGCAAACAGTTTTGTATGCACTAGTGAAGTCTGCTTGTGTATATGCGAGACCTCTGTGGTGAGGTATGCGTCAAATGTCAGGCTGAACTGGTGTGTGAGTGCAAGTCTGTGACCCTGACAGAAGCCACAGTTATGTTTAGGGTTTCCTCATGATAGCAGCCTAGGAGCTCCTCTCGGCGAAACTCTGGCCTCTTATCTCTCCCTGACAGTGGATGTTCCCTATCTTCTGCTCACAACGTGTGGCTTTTAGGAGTCAACACGCCCTGGAAAGGACATTCAAAAGGACTCAACAGTCATTCAAAACGGCTCTTTGCATTAAGTGAAATAGTGATAATTTCTTTATACCTATGATCAATAAGTATTGAGATCTACTTTGTATTGGAAAATGTATCATTGTGCATGGTTTTGGCAGGTTTTTTTTACATTTGATTTCACTGCATTGACTACTTTTTCCTAAATGGTTGCATGTTATTTGAGCTTAAACCATGCAAATATAATGCATGGTGCCCTCTATTGTTTGTTTCATAATGCTGTTGGAACTCTGCTGTTGGCTTTCACAAATGACAGAACAATTTTGGATGAGCAGATGCAGGTCAACCACAAGTGACAGTGATTAGGTTCTATAAACAGGGCTTCTATGTACACTCTATAGAAATTGCTTTAGCATCAGTCATAGTATACGCTATTCATACAGAAAATAAAGGCTAAATAATTATGCACACATATTTGGCCTATGTACCATCGACCATTTGCCAAAGCTTGAACTTGATTGCAGTGGTCTCCTGTTCACATGTTTCCAACTGAAGGTAGAGACGTTTGATTGAACATAAGTAATCAGCAGTAAACAGCATGTGTGTGTGTGTGTGTGTGTGTGTGTGTGTGTGCGTGTGCGTGTGCGTGTGCGTGTGCGTGTGCGTGTGCGCGTGCGCGTGCGCGTGCGCGTGCGCGTGCGCGTGTGCGTGTGCGTGTGCGTGTGCGCGTGTGTGTGTGCGGTGTACGCGCTGCCCCTTAGGTGGAGCGAATCGTGGACAAGCGACGAAACAAGAAGGGCAAGTGGGAATACCTAATCCGGTGGAAGGGCTACGGAAGGAAGCAGGATACCTGGGAACCGGAAAACCACCTGCTGCACTGCGAGGAGTTCATCGACCAGTTCAACAGCCTCAGGCTGCACACGCACAAACAGCTGAAACCGCCAAAGATGCTCCACGGAGCCACGTCCGGACAACAGCCCCTCGCCGACGCCCGTCCCGCCCAACCAGAACCCTTCAGAGCCCGGGCCGACACCCGTAAGAAGAAGCAAAGCTCTGATCCCCGGGCCGGGGGGAGAGACGGCGCCGGGATGGACGTGGTGGGGGGCGGGGATCCGGGAAGGACTCAGAAGCAGAAGGTCAGCGCCGGAGCGGTCGCGAGGCAGGCTCCGGAGGAGAGGATTAACAAAGTGATGACATTCAAGCCCACCTCGCCCAGGCCGTTACAGTTTGTCCCCGCCATGAGGGCTTCTCACAATGGACTGCAAAATGGAGAGGCGGAGCCTGTCTTGTACCGGGCGTCATCAAGGACTCCGAGAGCTCCTCCAGACATGGTGGACAAGACGCTGGCAGACGTGGCTGCTCCCGGGCAACAGCACGCTGAGAACCTAGGTGAGCCAATGGTCATTTGAATGGTTAAATGCATGGTGATATACTGTACATTTTATATTAACCAAAGATCTGGGTCGTAGGTGCTGTGTTCAATTTGCGTTCCATTTTGTTAAATGATCAGACTGGGAGTAGACTCAGTGATAAACATTCTAGGTAAAAATACTGTCATTCTACAGATGCTGCTTGGCTCATCAAGTCATTACGTTAGTGTTTCATCAAATTAGTTATTTTTAGTCTATTTAATTACACTTTGACCTAGAATGGCGCTCGATGTTTGATGGCACATCATTTATTTAATTAATTTGTTTAACCTGTAGTTTATTTGGGTTTTGTAAAGCGCCAATGCTCTTTTTCAGCAGCACCCAAGTGAGTAGACTAATTACCATACCATAACATGCGTATACGGTTGGCAGAAACGCAACGTCATCATTTGGAGGTCATGGAAACTCAACGTAGAAAAGCCATCATTGGATTCTAACCCTAAACCTCCTTTTGAGTTCTTCTTGCAAAAGTGTTAACAACCAGTTGACAACAATGGTACTTTAGAGCGTAGTTACATTCAGTGATGTCGAAGGACAACCATCTCACTGTATTGCATGTTCTCCTTAGTTTGCAAAGTAATAAAGTATGCTAACATTGTATGTTTATTTTCTCTAATTAGCAATGGATAGGGTTGCTTCAATAAGGCTTTTGGAATTCCTGTTACAGTCCCCTAAAACTAAAATCTGATAACAGTATTTTCATTCCTGGTTCACAGTCCAGAGTTGACACCCCACTGGTTAATCATTCATTATGTATTTTAAACTGTATATTTTCTTGTTCAAGAGATGTTGCCGAACAAAAAGGGTTGGACACTCACTATATTTCCACATTGGTATTGTTTAAGTTAAGGTTTCCGTTGCATCAAAACCAGAACTTTTTTAATAAAGCAAATCTCCCGTTAGTTTAATTATCAACTGCTACAAAGAGCTACGTTGCATTCCTTTTGCATCCATTTGCAGAGTGAACACTAGTGATGGAAGAGTGATGGGAAAGATTTGGGAAATGATTAGTAATTTATGCTGTGAAGATGAGGCTTCTGCATTGGAGATTTGTTATATATTTTTATCAACATCATGAACATTGATTTAATGTAACACTTTTAGTTAATGCTCTAATCTGAATAATGTGTAAAAATGAAGAGACACCACTCGATCATCCAATTACATGCAACTTTTCCTGGAACATTTGACTACTGACCTATGAAAGATAAAAGGATAAGGAACCATTATTTAGTTTTTCTCCCTGCCACAATCCCTTTCTTACTTACATGTATATCCTACTCACAAGTATTGTGCATCTAGCAGGCTGCACAAGGAAGCCAACCTTCTGTGCCAGTCAAAGCTATATGGCATAACAATACGCCCAGCAAAAACATATGTCATTGTTATTGCCTCTAATTAACACTTTTAATCAATTAACTAACTGAGCTACAATAGTATTGTGGGCTAAAGCCAGGGTAGGACATTTTGAGAAACAAGCCAGAGCCCCTTCTGGCCTCCAAAGCCACTTCACCAAAACACTTGACTAGCTCCCTAGCTTTAGCAATAGGTCTGCTTAGCCTTGTGGAAGACTCTGGTCATACGCATTGAGTATACAGGCAGCGTGGGCATAGGTAGCCGGGTAGGTAGAAAGAGGTAGACAGACAGACAGGTAGGCCATCCAATTATGTCATTCAGGCCGAATGACATGATTGGACGGGCTTATTACAGGCCTGTGACAGCCACAGATAACAGAATAAAAAAAAACTGTCAGAGCATTTCATATATTGATTGTTGTCAAGATGTACAGAGAATTGCATAACATATGACAAAAATGCTTCCAAAATAAATTGCCTCCCCTAGCTTTAAGTAATCTCATAGGAATCGCAAATAAATCCTTACCTTCTGTAGCGCAAATAAATGTAGAACTGTTGCTTTGTTCAGCACAATCGATCCTTACTGAAACTATTAATTGGTTGCAGAACACTAATTTATGAATTATCACATTAAAAAAACATTAGTTTCAGAAATAGAGCATCAGAAATGCCTGATGCATACAATATTTGGTTAATTTTCTCTGTTTCAGATGACAGCATGTAGGCTTAGATCCGTTTATCATGGCTGTCCGTCAGCAAAAGCAAGCAAATTTAAAGTGATGGACCAGAGGATATTAAAACGTAAATTAACCATAACATATGACAGACTGATGCATCCCCATCACACCAACCAAATAAGTTGTTGGGAAAATGTCAAAAACTATGAATACACTTTCCAAAGTCATCTAAAAAAAGAATCTGGGAATCACTATGAAGTTTGCACTTCTTCAAAGTTTGAAAAGCCACAGTGGTCATGAAGCTGCACTGTCAACATAATGTGAATGTAGGTTAATTGGCCACCGCCTTGGCTACGTGAGTGTACAGTAATTGGTCACATGCTTGGCTATGTTGCCAGGAAGGTACATAGACTCAACCCATTGTATTGGCTTGACGGTATAGAAGATAATCGATACAGAAATTACATGAGATTCGCTATAGATTTCATGGAACATCATTTTCTGATGCTTAATACACACCTTGATATCCCTTAATAATATAAATATAAATAAATTACGCATTTTTGTTGTCGACTTCACTTAGTCACGTGTAAACTCCGTGACTAAGCAGAGTATTGGTGCGTAGGACTCGTCACGTTATTTTACTTTCTTTTCTTTCTTTTCTGAAGGATTAAAAAAAATGGCTTGCTTTTACAATACAACAGTGAGTTTGCTGTTTACATGGCTTACATTGCAGTTTGATTAGTCATGTCTATATAAACACACAAGTTGTTCATTGTGTGTGGACCTGCTCTATACCCTCCTCTACCCTCCACTGTATTCCAGGCTCCCCTTTGGCTAATGGCAGGATTCATCTGCACAGCTCGGCCAAGCGGAAGCTGGGGGAGGACAAGGGTTACGTTTTCGACAAGCGGCTGAGATATAACGTACGCCAGAATGACACACACTGTCGTTTCCGGGACATCGTGGTCAGGAAGGAAGAAGGTTTCACGCACGTGCTGCTCTCAAGTCAAACGACAGACAACAATGCATTGACACCTGAGGTAAACAAGGAAGAGCGTTCCGGGTAAATGGTGAAGGCCGTGCCTTTAATTCGCTTTTGCTAGCTTTCAATCTCTCCCTCCCGAAATTGAAAATCCCCTCCATGTATAGTTTATGAATAGCGTCTCGTTTCAAAAGAAACATTGAATGAAAGGTTGAAAGAAAGACATGTTGATACTTCAGACAAGTTGTCTGTTATAGAAAAGTGTGATCTTGCAATTTTTCGCGTCGGGATCTTGTGTCAAGGTCAGAAATGTTTTTTGTAAAAAAATATGATAATAATAATTGGAAGGCTTAGGCTGTACATTGAACTTCTACACCGGAGTATCAAGAGTTTGAAAGAGTTTAAGTGCCCATCCATTGCCCCATCTCATAAACTACCGCGTTGCTCTCTTCATGCTTTTCTGTCTACCAACTTGTCAGTGTTACAAACCTATCTCCGGACTCCGATATTGCCCCGCATCTTTCACACTCCTCCGTGCAGAGAGGGAAGTGGAATTAGAGTCATTGTCATCCTCCATTAGCACCGATGCTCTGTGATCAGTGCCCACCAACACTGCTTGTGTTCCCTGTACGTGATGTGTGAGCCCTGCCCACTGCAACAGCATCTTCACCCATTGAAACAGTGATTGAATTTATAGGTAAAGGCTTTAGTGACATTTGTGTAACAATCATTTTTTATCATAGTGATCTATTCATTAAAACAAGGGATGTGATTAAACGTGCGGCTGACATTGGCCACCACTGAATCAGATATTGAAAAAAATTAATGATGAACACTATGCTGAAACATAACCAATAACACCTGTACTAGTAGCTCAGTTACAGCATGCTGTAAAGATACATGAATACAGGACTTTCCTGGCTCAAAATAAGGCTTCGATGGTAACTTTGCATGTCAGCGGCTGCAAATGGTATCTGATGACCTAATGAGCCAGCCTGCTGTTGTATGATCGCTCGCCCACATATCACGTCGACCTGTTCCTCTTAAATGATCGTCTGCCAAAATCGTATTGTCATCTGCCTTTTATAGGTTGTATTGCCGCTTTAAAGATAAAAAAATCAATGGTAAAAAGTCTTAAGGTAGTTGCTGACTGATACCTCCTTTAATTTGGATAGCTATAACCCATTCGTAAATCATGTTAGTTAAAGGCTAGTTTCCAAATATAGGCCTTAACGAGGATATTAGGCATTCCAAACACATATAAACAGCGGGAAAAAATATATATTTTTATTTTATCCCTAGACCTTGGTGGCCTGTTCTGGCCTGTCTTGTGTAAGGTGTAAGTAGATATTTCTGTTTTGCAAAAAAGCGCCATATATTTTTATCTCAACAAGGTTGAATCACAATCTGGTATCGTTGTCATAGTCACCATGGTCACTGTTGCAGGACAATATGGAACACAAACAGCCTATTTACGTTTCTCAACACAATCCTCTTATTGCATCCATAGTAACGACATTCATATACCTATAATTATCGCTATCTGTTCTAGGTATTGATCATTCATCATCATTCATCAGTCGGCCCTGCAAGCCAACAGTTGTTATTTTCTTGGGATTATTATTACACTAATTCAAATATTCTTATATTATGCAGAGTGGAACAAAAAGCCTTAGGTGGGCCGCCGTAGCCTTTTCAATGCAGGAAAAACCCTTGCAAAGTTGCTTGGCCTACCCCACCATGCCGTAGAGCTCAGGCTGGGCCCTTTCCTGCTTTTACATCCTCAAATGTAAAATGTATGATGCGATCCATTTTGGTTCACCTCAAGGAAATGAAATGACCGCTAAGACAAAAGCCCCTCCTCATTTTCACTGTACTGATTGTTGATGGATGCAACCATTTAAATGGTGACAACCTCTCAAAAGTAATGTGATGTTACATATACAAGCAGAACCATGGCTATGGGAAAGCTAAGGGTTAGGCAAACACTAAGGGTGTTAGCGGTGCTTGCTCTGTCTGTCATCCGTAGCACCGCTCTGATGGACTTGCGTTGGAGAACAGAGCCATGTGGTTGCCTAATGGCAACAGGTGGAGTAAAAGCAATGACCCGGCTCCATCATAGACACCAGCGTACCATTCATATCGATCCGCGCTCGCTACATGAAACGTAATAGGCAGCTTTGTTGTGACCCTTCCACAACCCCTCCATCACTACACGCCGGTGGTGGGGGTATTAGCGGAAGATACTGCACAGTATGAGCACGGTTTGCAAAGCATTTGTTACCCTGCCTTGGTGGATTGTATTGTGGGATGAGAGGGTAGTGTAGTATTCTACGCAGCTTTGGCTTAATACATATGATTACCTTTTGTAATGATTCTGTGCATGCATCTATTCACCGAAGTCTGTCAAAACGTGACATAGCGAGAGCATGGTTTCACAAACTTGAACAAACGTATGCTTTCTGCAGAAAAAAAGACATGATGTAATCGACATTCAGCTATGACTCCTTAATACATTCATATGTTTGGGTGAATCATGTGCAGAAAAATTAGGAAACAATGGTTTTGGCTTTAGCACAATGGTACCACAATGAGGCTGTCAAGCTGCTCTACACTATCTGACTTACCGAGTCAGATAGTGTAGTTGCTGTAGTTGTTTTTTGTATCAATATTATCTTGATGATTTTGACGTCTTTATGTCAATCTATTTGAACAAAAATAAGCTTTTTCTGATTGATCAAATCAAAGTTAAAATCAACATAATGATTCAAAACGTCCTACTGATGAAGGCTTAGCTGTTGTTTATGGTTGGCTTTAAGATGGTCTGTTGGTTAAATAATATAGACCCATCAATTGATGAGTCGTCTCTTAGATGTGCATTTATAATGCCAGACTCAATGTCCTGGGCAGCCTTATTTTTCAATGCAAGAAATTATGAAAGAACACTAAAGATGTATTTATTACAGTACTACTCGTTTTAGGGGGATTGTGTCCTTATTTAGTATTGTGTGTGCACATGGTAGGTTCAAATGAATATAAATGTTAAATGTTTATAAAATGTTTGTCACAGATTCATCAACACATTTTTTAGTTTTCTTTTGTTTTTAGAAAGGGAAAGTACAATATAGCCATCACCATATAATTGCAGAACATTCAAATTGTCCAAAACAAATGGAGAGGAGTAATCAAAACATTTAAATTCCATCAGGGATACCACATGTCATGTTTTCTAATGCTACTCCCCCTGGTGGCAAGCTCTCCCAGAATCAGTTTATTCTCCTCCCCCGATGTCAAGCTAAGCAGAGGGTGACATAAAATCATGATCTATTTGCAAAGGAAGACAACTTAAAAACAATGAAAAACATGGATTTGATTTAGGTTGGGAGGAAATTTAAAATTTGATTACATCAATGTTTCTGTAATTATAGTCAAATTAAAAAAAGAATAATTTATACACATTTGTAGGTTATTCTTTAGAATTCAGGTTAGGTATTTTAATGAAATAGTGAATTTCAAGTCCAAACTGGCTCTATCAGTCTAGGTGTTGTGTTAAGCTATATGAACCTCAAACTTCCTGCATGCACAAATGGCAAAATGGAAAAAAATGTATAGTACAAGATGGATGGGAACTATAGAGTAACATAAGAAACATGAGGGAGCCTATACTGTTGAACTGGCCAACGTTTGCTTAAAATGCTTTTTATAATGGTCATGTATCAGCTGAATTGAAGGCCTTCTAGATCTCATTTTCCCCAACCACACTCGGGTGGGGGGTGGGGGGGGCTTTGGCAAGGGTTGTTGCAGTGCAATCAAACTGCACCTGATGCCTTTCTGGGTCTGCCGCGTTAGGGTCTCATCATTCCATAATGGAATCACTATTTTTATCCATATTTGCAGAGTCCTCCTAGCTTCATTGCTTTTAACTCTCTGTGGAACACATGGTGTCTCTTATGGGGCATAACAGCATACCAGCTTCTTCCATAACGGTCAGCAGTTTTTTGTTGTGCCATATTGGGATGAACCTGAGGCAGATGTCAATCAAATTGATGTAAAAAATGTGTCCTGCTGTAATTCAGGAGAGATACTGTATGTATTGAGCGAGCTAAACTGGAGAAGCAATCGAGTTGAATTGTGATGTCCTTTCTGCAGGTACAAACCCATCAATATCCAGGAGGTGTCCCCTTAAAAGCCTGTCCTGGTCAGTCATAACTCAATGACCGATGACCAACAACCCGACCATTTATTAACTGGAAAAGCTTATTGGAAAACATCTCAATCAATTTATTGTTGCAGAGTGTTGCAAATATTCTTAAATCCTACATATCCCATACATTGTACAGATATGTTAGTACAATGTACTAAAAAAACAAGATTTTGTATTTGTCTGTTCTAAAAGGAAATCACCCTTTTTTCTTTTAAGATAATGAAAGAAGTTTGTCGGGCCTTGGGCAATGCAGCTGCTGATGACAGCAAACTGCTGCTGCTGACTTCCGTGGGGACCATCTTCTGCAGCGGCCTGGAGCCCTCCTACCTTATAGGGCGTCTGTCCACAGACCGGAGGAAAGAGAGCACTCGAATTGCAGATGCTGTGCGGTAAGAAAAGGGACTTGCTGAGGACAACAGGATGTATCAGACAGAGCATTTCCCAGAATCCACCGCATCCTCTTTTGGGTTTTAATAAAACAAACTTGCTTTCTCTCTTCAGGGATCTGGTGTTGGCATTCATCCACTTCAAGAAGCCCATTGTGGTGGCTGTGAACGGCCCTGCACTGGGCCTGGGGGCCTCCATCCTGCCTCTGTGTGATGTGGTGTGGGCCAGCGAGAGAGCCTGGTTCCAAACCCCATGTGCAGCCCTCCGTCTCACTCCCTCTGGCTGCTCCTCCTACACCTTTCCCCAAATCCTGGGTGTGGCGCTGGTCAGTCCCGCTATTGTTCTGGGTTTTCAGTGAAACAGTTTCTTCGCAAACGTTTAATGCACGGTCCAAAATGTTCCTGTTTTAACACTAGGTGCCTTTTTTTTCCAAATCATAGGCCAATGAGATGCTGTTCTGTGGGAGAAAGCTCACAGCGCAAGAGGCATGCAGCCGGGGTCTGGTTTCACAGGTCTTCTGGCCAGCCACATTTAACCAGGAGGTGATGATACGTGTGCGAGAGATGGCTATGTGTAGCTCTGTGGTAGGTATCCAACCAACAAAAGAGCTAATCCTTTTTCTTACTTAATTTCTTAAGTACTGGTATAATGAAGGTGACCCCCACCCTGTCCCATTCTGACCCCCAGGTGCTAGAGGAATCCAAATGCCTTGTGAGGGGCATCCTGCGACCCGTATTGGAGGAGGTGAATGAGAAAGAGTGCCAGATGTTGAGACAGTTGTGGTGCTCAACCAAAGGACTGGAAGCTCTCTTCAGCTACATGCAGAATAAAGCCTATGAGAACTGACCCTTCGTGCGAGGATGCGTTGAATCTGGCGGGTTTTACTAACCTCTCTACCAGCAAGGTCACGCTTTTTCAACATTCAACATTCTATTGAAGCGCAACTTCATGTTTTGTGTGTCTACTGTCCCAGTCCTCAAAGAAATCCAAGAAGGGCCAAACGCTCATTACTTAAAGGGTAAGGCATATGTAAACCTCTATTCTTTCATTAGTGTCATATTGAATGAAAAGATCAAAGGTGACATGCTGTTGTCCTCCTAAAATGTCTTGTTATTGATAAATTAACTCTTAGGTTCAGTGGTGTTTACCATTACAGCCCATTTAACAAGTCTGGTTAATTTTCTTAGCAGAATAGAGAAATTCACTGAGCCCACGTTTGACGCCAGCCTGATCCTTTTAGAGGTTATATATCAATGAATGATCCTCTTCGAGGACAAAACATTAGTCTGTTTGTGTGAGTTTGAAAGCTTTGCAAAATGTGTGGAAATGTGTACATGCAATCACCTATGTTCTGAAATAATTTATTGAATGAATCATAATATATTATATATAATATATTGAGATAGAGATATATGTATATTTGTATTTAAAACGTATGCTTTGTGTACAAACTGAAAATATGGTCAGCCTATGTTGTACATTCTTATGAATATAGATCTCCATGTCTGCTGATGGTCTGTGCACGTGTTGCTACTTAAAGCCATTGAGTTAGTGTAGCAAAAACCAAAGTTTGCATTTGAGTGAAGCACAGTTTGTCCCTTTAGATACACATTCCATCATTTCTATGGACAGAATTAAACTCAGCACTGGCATTTAAATGCTAAAAGCAGTTCTAATGACATTGATTTGTTTTACGCCATTGAGATTGCACGATTTTGAATTTAATTCTTTAATTCTTCATAAATGACATATTTGTCGGTAATATAATTAAAAAAAATACTTTAAGGAATGTTGTATTTTAGCAGAGTGAAATCTAACATCACTGACTTATTTATCGCTTCAACCTTTTTGTTCATGATGTAGGCTAATTAAAAAGAGACCATGTTTGTGTAAATCTATGTGTACAATCTCCCTCAAATTGTTCACTTTCTTTTCGTAATTCTGTATTATATTCTCAACGTATTTGACACTGTGTTTAGTGTAGCTGCAGGAATATTGACTTCTAAAAGCAGCTTTGGCAAGTTCGAGGGGAGGGGGGGATTTCGGCTCTTCGATGTTGATTTTTATAACACTGAAAACCGAGTAATGTGCACGAAAGATGAAATCGTATAGCGCCACTTACTAAAGCCGATACATTGAATTGCTCTGGTACACATCACACATGGTATACATCACACACTAGCGTATCATTGTAAGGATGTAGGCCTACATCGGTTGTAATGCTCTTTCATACTGGTGAAAATGATATCGTCCTCTACAGTCTGTTGAATGTGTTTGATATAAATCGGTGTTTACCAAAGTCTAAAGATCATGTGCATATTATTTTTCAATGTTTTTTTAAGTTGAGGATCTTTAAATGTCTCATGGACATCATCACCGTGAGGTTTGTTAGGTGACTGTGTTGTCTACGTTCTGTATTGTGAAGCTGAAACCAAGTCAGACCTTAATGACATGAGATCTTAGTTCCGGAAAGGATATACGTACATTAACTTATATTGCATTTACGTTTTTAATTTATTTAAAAAAAAAACACTTCTGTGTAAAATAGTTTGTATAATTCAGAGAATTGTCCCGTTTTCCAATCAAATACAGGCAGTACATAGACTATAGAGGCTAGCTATTTGTGTAATTAACTGCATGTAATATACTGTAGATATAAATGTGTTGCCTGCCAGAATACTTTCTATTTTAGGGTATGTTTTGTATTGGCATTGTAAGTAGTGCTTGAAAGCAGTTTATTTTTGTATTTATTTGAACATTTATTTCCAGTCTGCTGTGCCATTTTCCCTTCCATCAATCCCTCCACAACTTTCTAAATTATCTACAATATAAATAATGATGAATAAAGTCTCATGATGAATAAATTGCATTATATTCATTAAGGTATGTATTGAGTGTCATATTCATCAAAGTAATATGGTTATAAAGAACATATTTTAGTTGTTTTACTTTCATGTGGGTAACCCATAAGCAAAGAGTTAATGGTATATTAACACAGCCATTGTAAATATTTGAATCAAGATTAGCTCATAATATAGTGTTCATCATATATGTTAATTATATAATTAACTTACAATTTGATGGTTTAGAACGGTTTGTGAATCAATCTGAGAGCTGTGAGGAGGGTTCTGCGTAATCTTTTTGGTTGACCTCACTGATGGGGTTCACTCAATGACTTGATTCTTCTTGAATTAAAGGAGAGGTTCATATCAGACGGGCCAAACAGAGCCTCAAAGGAGTTCTGTGGCTCTAGTTCAAATGGGCTATGGGCTTGGAAGTTGTTTCTCTAAAAAGTATATAGAGTCACATTACCAATTCCAGCAAATAATATAAATATTCGGATACGTAAAAATCAAAGACTGTTATTTTCATCAATACAAATAAACACAGACCTGTCAGCAGGTGTTGTATTGAACAGTGATTTATTGGCAAATGGGTAGCATTTACAAGTCATAAATTAGTCCCAACCCTGCCCACATCCAGTTGCTGTGGTTATGACGTGGTTTGCTGCTGTGGTTCAGTCAACATCCAGAAGCTCTGGTGTTAATCCGTCTCAGGCCTCGGCCCTTCTTTCAGCCTCTTTCTCATCTCTTCGGCGTGCTGTCTGCTTGTCTCCCTCTTAGCTAGCCTCTGTTGAATGTCCAGCAGACATGGAAGGCACCAGGTGTCAGTGTAGGCAACGTGTTTTCTTATGTTATTTAATATATAACTAAAAATGAGTTGGGAGACACTCACCTCTTTCTTAAGACATTGTCGCATAGCACGGTCCATATCATTACACGTGCCAAAGAACCTCTTGAAATTGTGCTGGGAGGGGGCGGCAAGAAACATTGCATTAATAGCATGAACTCTATTTAACACAGAACTAAGCTGAATGACAATTGTGTGCAACTTAAGAATTTACATTATGCATGTGTGAAGAAAGAGGGAGTGGTAGAGAGGATAGCATGTTATGAATTGCTGTCTTACCTCCTGGTGGCACTGTTTCAGAAGAGTTATCATCGCATTACATTCATCCGTATGCAGATGAGGTGAGAGATCAGGGTGCATGCTGAGTTAAGGGTTTGCACTGCGGGAATACTGAAAATGTCCAAAAAGAGGAGCCCTGAATGTAACAGCAATACCAGGGGGGGATCCAGGTGAAATCCACATGATGCCAAAGCACACTTCAAAAAAAATGTGTCAGTCGACAGTTCCATCATTCCATTATAGCCTATAATAGCAATAATCACTCGTCTATTTGAAGGATACTACAGCCTCCCCATCCCTCTCCTTCCTGAGCAGACATTTACTCTTCAGTGGATTACGTTCACCTGCACGCCAGACGGAACAGAGGGTTGTTGTTGTTGTTGTGCGTTTCCCACCCGTCCCTAAGCCTGCACTCTCTGGCCATGGTCAGCTCGTTCTAGAACGCTTCACCATGGACATAGGCTGCATAATCGTTTGGTCCATTTAAGTCAATTGAGTGCCGTTCTCATTTAACTTACTCACTCCTTTCCTTTGCTTATCTATGTCACTAAATATGCCAAACTAATTTGCATTACAACTTGAGTCAACATGAACATCACAAGTTGCTATGCTCATGTTTGTTGACATTCGCATATTACTAGGATGACCGAACTGACTACTTACCAGATGACTGACGGCTTTGTCATATGAAATAAACCAGTGGTATAATTCAGAAAAACCGAACTCTAGCTAAGGATCTCTTAATCGGTTCTAAATGAGCAAGCTCAGGGTTTTCTGTAGCGACAAGGGCATGCAAGAGCAAATATCACAACTGTGACGCAGCAGATCTGGATAGACTAGGCACTAGCTGTTAAGTTCAACAGATAATTGCTAGTAACATTAATGCGACCTTGCGATAATATTAGTACTTCGAATACACGTTTTTGTAACATTTTACTAACTGACTAACACTTGTTCCCTAGTTAAATGGCGGATGGGGAACCAGTGTATTGGGTCATTACCGCCACCCCCTGGACTGGAGATTACCAGATTAGCATTGGTAGGACCAGCGCTGGTAGGACAAATAATAATAAATAAATATCATATATATATATATATATAATATAATAATAAAATATAATAAAATATGATAAAATTGTATTGTTATATCAAGGCA
Source organism: Brosme brosme (assembly GCA_900302425.1). Taxonomy (NCBI): domain Eukaryota; kingdom Metazoa; phylum Chordata; class Actinopteri; order Gadiformes; family Lotidae; genus Brosme; species Brosme brosme. The sequence goes on from OMKX01043928.1 coordinate 29,594, forward strand.
ATGTTGCACACCTTGGACACCAATTCAACACCTTGATGACCCTCAAAGAAGACCCTCCTATGGCATGTCACTGTGTTTCAATTCCCCCAGACACAACCAGCCTGTGTCCTTCCCCGCTGACCTAGCAGCATTTACAGCGAGTGTGTTTGCATGTACACTGGAAGCCTGAGTGCAAAACTCTGTTTCTCACCAGAGCGGAAACCAATTACACCTACCTTATCCATTATCCATCCATCACCCTATCCATATCCCATAGCCATCATTATGTGTCATGACACAAACAGGGTTTCAGGTGGGAGAATGAATTATGTGCATGATGCACCAAAAGGTCAGATACTCCCCAACCGGTGTACACTATAGCCAGGGTACCGGTCAAGGTTTGCGGCACCGTGGAATTGCAACAATAGCCAGAAAGCCTTTGCTCTCATTAGAAAAGCAAACAACACACTTATTTTGGCATTGGTCGAGTTACATTTTGGTAATTCACCCAAAATCTTACAAAGTAATTTGTGTGACTTTATCTCAGTGTACGAGTTTCCATGACAACTTGTGTGTTGTGTCTTGGCTTTGTTTCTTACCATCAATCTTTGCTTTAAGCTACAAAACTCCTGTCATACCAACTCCTTTAGAGTATGCAGAACCCTGTACATACAGACAGAGTTTAACAAATTACTCAAAATCATAGCTCTTAAATCTTACATACAGCAACTTGAAACAGCTGTTGGTGCCACCTTGCCAACTGCTCTTTATACATACACTCATGTTGAACAGATCTGCACAACCTGGGCTCCATTCCATAAAGTGTATGTCACATTGTCTTAAACTGAAGCTGGTAAGCTGAAAATGTGCTTTGCTTCATTTAAGTTTCAAGCATGATATTCCTCTCACTTTTGAAAGCATTTTGGAAATATTTTGACAAAGTTTCTTGGAACAGTTTCAACACACCAATTTATTGGCAAGCTAGATGCTTGCCAATAGATCCATCATGAAGGCTTCAACCCACAGCTCCATAAGATGACAAAATTAAATTATTGCAAGAGCTATAGAGCAACGGTCACACCTTGCAGCCATATTTTCAACTTCCCTGAACATCAAGTTTCATAATGAACAAATTTCCCTGGAGGACCAGCCAAACTCACAATAAATACACATTGTATTTATGAGGAAACAAATTATCAAATATATCTGAAGCATTTCATTAAAACCCTAGCAAAAATGAGCCTCTTTACAAGAGGGGAGAGACCAAGGGACATCTGGTTTTAGTTTTAGCTAAAGTTTACAACAGTTCCGTTTTGGCATAAGATTAAGGATGGTTGATTGTAGGTAAAAAGTTAGAAATAGTTTAAGGTTAGAGACATGTCATGTTTTGGTTTTTGGGGTAAGAACGAAGGTCATGTTTAGGTTTAAGGATTAGAGACGGGGTTTCTGAACCGGGCTCATAGGGCTCTGGTTTGTTGCAAGTTGTGTCGGTTTTGTCCCTCCCTTAAAATAAGGTTCCCAGGAGTTGGAAGTACAAAAGCTTGGCTAACAGACATGGTACACAGAAATAAAGGACTAGACAAATCAAATGAGGTCACTTGTCAGGTAGGCTGGCTTTGAGCCACTTTGTTCTGTCCTCATGCTCAGTTGGATTCATGAAAAAATTCAAGGCAGTTTCATACAGCAAAAGGTTTTGCTGTGATTTAATAACATATTTGGGAGGAGGGAATGTCTTCACCAGAGCAGTAATCGTCAGCACGTTCACTTTCTGATAAAGTCACTCACATTTCCCAGTACATTCCATAGTTACCCCAAAAGTTTAATCCCAGTTACTCCTGTTAACCACTCTGGTTACAAATTACTGCTAATATTATCCACAAATGGCTCTACCACCAGTTAGTTCCAGGCTGCTGTCCGGGATTTTGATAGATGGGTCTGAAGAAGAGTACCATACCTGGGAAGTGGGTCGATCTTCACACAAGCCGTCACCGACAGGAACGGGATGACCTGCCACCTGCGTCGGTGCCGTCACTTCTGAAAGTCTGCTCTCCATTTGCACACCTGACACTCTCATTTTATTCCATCAATGTAACCAGGAAACGGCTCAATCCAAATAGTCAGCCACGCATGTAACCATAGCAACCATAGCATGTAACCACGCATTTTATCCTAGTTATTCCACAGACTGTTGAGGCTGTGAGCGTCAAAGGATTAATTCTAAACAAAACTAAACCAGGCCGAGAAAGAAATTAAGATTTGCTTTTCAGTATCTTAAGCTTCTGCATCAGTTACACTGCAGCTCCTGGTCTGACATCCACCTACAGCTCCCAGCGTCAGTCCTGGATTTCTGAGAAGATTTCTGTAGAATAGTCAAGAGTTCAAAGAGCTTTGCTTGGATGTTGCTGTTTTCCTCCAGAAGGGCTGTTCAATGGCAGGACGCGTCCATCTAGGGGACCCTCCATCAATGAACAAACATGCAGGTAAAGAGTGAACCCAGAGAGTCAAGGAATGCCAAAATAGCAATAACATACTGAAGATTCTGAAGTCTTGCTCGTACAGGAACAGGACAGTCTGGCAAGACGGTCCTGGCACTGCAGCCAGGGCAACCCGACTTGACACAAATCAATATATGGTGATACAGTTTAGTCTTACCATCAATTGCTGTCATTCCCCTGAGAAAGTGGTTAACTTTACTTTACCTTTGTTTTAGATGTTCGTACAAATCTCCCAATGGTAAAATGTGAATTATACCAAAATGGAGAAGAAATTCGTCAAATCGAAAGGAGTCATACCAACACAACTGCAATTGCCACGGAAGATGTTTCGAGTTGGCAAACTTGATTCCAAAAAAGGACAAGCATGTGCCAATATTAAAATATAAATGCTCACAATCACAGCAGTGTTGGAACTAACCGTCTATCAAACTGAATGCAAAGCACACGACAGTTGGGTTCAACAAAAACCTTCCCACAAGTACAAAGGCCTGTGCAAAGGGCCAGACGTAAATCAAATACAGCATTGCACAGAATGAAATCCAATTTCAGAAATCAAGAAGCAAACTGCAAGGATATGCACTCTACATAGGGCTGAATGTGATGCTTAAACTACTTAATCTACTTTGTTCAAATAAATAATATCAAATGACTGAAACCAGTCAGTAATCTAATTCAAATGTCTTACCTGCCTCATTGTGCAATACAACAAAGAGGTACCAAACATTATATAGAGATACTTAATATTGCTGGAACATTTGTTGATTATGTATGTGTCTGAGAAAGAATTATCATTATTTTCTCATTATTTAATGGAAAACAAGAAGATACTACTCCGGCACGATAGGGGGCGCAACAATTCCCCGCGTATATTTCCTGATTGAAATGTGATTGGTCAATTCATGTACTCGACTGATGGCGCTTGTTTGGAATATTTCGCTGTCTGCCTTTATCTGTACTACAACTGGTTGTGATATCAATTATTAGTCTCTATCTTTTTGTATTCTGTTATAAAAAAAGATGGACGACCTTAAGAGACGTTTGTTCCAACGGCTCATACGAACCATACCGACACAGATGCTGAAGACAACACTGAGGAAGTGGGCTCATTTGAACATCCAACAACAAGAATCGTTGGATTTCACTCAGCCGAAATTTGTGTTGACGGAAAAACTACTTGCCCTATTTGAAGTAAGTGTCGGGTTGTGTTGAGAACATTTGGGTTGGCATAAGTCATTATGAACTTTAAGATCTGAACGTGTGCCTGTCAAATTCAACCTCGGCACATAATATTGGCCTAAGCGTTAATGTGTTTTTGGGTTCGGTCGGTTTAATCATAACGTTAGTTCACTGTCTTATGCACAGTCTCTAGGCAGTTTTAGTCCTATTGAAGTACGAGTCTTGTCCACAGTGCAGAAGTTTGTAACGTATTCATGTTAGGCAATGTATATGATGTGTTAACCGCTTGTATTGATGTTCTTTCTGTCCTAACTGAAATGTATTATGTCTGTTCCCAACAGGAAAGTGGATTGGGAGTAAAACACATCACAGACCTCGAGATGATTTGTAAGTAACTTTATTATGAAACTCAAGCTATGTATGACATTGTGATCATTAGGAGTGAAATACAAAGAAAATCTCTTTTTTTTTAAGATGTCATTGACAACCCAAACCAAAGGCTATGGCGTGCTTACCAGCTTCTAGAGGCAGGAGGTAGGACAAACAATAAACCATTTTCTCTTAGTTACCACATATTTTATTCAATAGTTATATTATTGGGGGGGGAAAACCTGTACACAGACTAAACCGGTGATATGTGTTGTGTCATTAAAGCTAGCTATATTACTATTTGTGTTTCAGATGATGCTCACTCAGTAGAGCTGACCAACTTCAAGGAGCAATTCAAGGCTCACCTCGCTGAGCTCATAAGACATGTAAGAACAAACCCTTGAAAGATTAGCAACATGGTGGATCCCTTTTATAGGCCTGAACATACATAATTACAAGCCTGCTGATTTTGTGTTATAAGGTGTCCATCAAAATTAAGAAGCATACAGATGAGGCAGTCTGGATACGAATTGCCTGGGGGGACAGATCCTCGCGACCAAATCACCTGAAGCCTACATATGTCGTCCATCATCTTCAGACACCCTACGTGTTTGTGACCAACTTGACCTCAAAAACAATGCCTATGTTATCCCAAGTAAGGCCTGATGTTACCCAAAATGGCAGCAATATTATTGAATACAATTCATTAGTATGTGGGCAAAGTCATGACAACTAAGACCTAAAAACCTGCTGTTCCATTCAGGCCTTGGTTCTGGCCACCAGATATAGCTCTATGAAGGATGCTAACCTCAGTGGTCGGAAACTCACTGCCATCAGGGATCTGCTGATGAAGCAATTTCAACAGGTTGGATGGTTTACACTCTTAACTTTATGTTGTATTAAACGAGGCATTTTCAGGGTATGCATAGATAGATGTAGGTATAGATACAAGTATCTGTTATTCCAGAAGTAGTTATTGGGAGTCTTGCATTTTACTTTCCGCAAAGCCATCTCAGCATCCCTCTTGGGCCGAATCGTGTCTGTCTTATCCCTTATGTTTCCTCAATATTCAAATTCCTCAATTCATATTTGCTAAACCAGGATGAATGCATGTTATTATTAGAAATTGAGCTGTGTTGTGTCTTAATTGTAGGTCTTTCCTAGCAAGCATCTACAGCCTCTTGGGGAAAAGAACCAAATCACCTCAAGTATGTAGGCTTAAGCATGACACATTACCAATATGGTGTGTTATATTACACTGAGACGAGTGGTAGTGTCCAGTATTAGATAACATTGTTGAATTCATCGTCCATAGACCCACAGATAGAGTGTGAACAAGATGAGCAGTCAGAAACCAGACTTCAGATAGCCTGTGAGGCATTTGGTGGTGGAACGTTACCTGAACTGCAAAAGGCCATCTACACGGTATGACACAAAAATATAACAGAGATTACAAAATAATGTATGGTTTTAATCAAATTAAATGTATAGTAGAGAGGTAAGAGGTTTATATTTCCTTTGTGTAAATTACATTAAAGGTAAAATAACATTTTTTTGTGATTACATCCACAGCTGGAGACAAAGTTAAAAGACAACACCAACAAGATCATGACAGAAAGGGAACAACCGTTCAGATGTGTGGTTACATTTAAGAGCACCAATATCCTGGAGTCACTCCGACACAGTGCAATGACAGGTCAGAAAAGCATCCTAAAATAATTATACTCTTCTATCTTGCCACTAGGTGGCAACAATGCATTACAGTGGGGTTATTAGAAGCATTATCTTTGAATATACCGCTAGATTGCATTGTAAACTTCTTTTTACCCCTCTTTCAGGAATTGCTTCAACCCCTGTCACACCAATGTTGTCATCAATCTCTCAGAAAGGAAGAAATCATTTTCTGATCACTGACAAAGGTCCTGGCCCTCAAAAAAAGTTGTAGTGTGTTTAAATCCACTCTCAAAGCATCTGGTTGATAGGCTGACTTTTAAAGATTTCTGTGTTCTGTTAGGTTCTAAGAAGGATGTACTTTCTTGTTTCTCATTTTAAAATTTGCAATTTTATTTTTTATGTTTCATGAGTGAAATATGCGTAATAAACCGTTAAAATCTATAAGTCAAAATGTCCTGTAAGGTTTGTTATGAGCTGTTTTACCTTTCATTTGTATTTAATTGTGTATAAAGCAAAGCTGATTAAAATGTCTGCAATCTAGCTCATGGCAGTGGTTTACATATCATTACAATCATAACGAGTTTACGATCAACAACACCGAACATATTACAAAACATTGTTTCAGTAACTTCAAATGTATAACCTTGAGCTGGTATGCATTGTGAATGTAAATTCACAAGGTCTATAATCCATATTTGGAAATGATGGCAAATATTACATAACTGCTGTATCATTCGAAAGGATCAATCATTTTTCTGATTTTGCTGTAAATAATACCGGATGTGACGTCGACATCAAGAGACACTTTCCGATTTGATATTGGCATAATTCAGTGGCATATTGTTATATTGAAATAATAATATATGATATAATATTTACCTGAGTTAATTATTTGCCTCAGGCCAATGCTATTGAATCGAATCAAGGCATGTGACGATGTATCCAAGACCAACGTTATAGCCTTTCAACCCAATTGTTTTCATTTTAAAACCTAAAACAAAAAATATAGGTTTGCAGTTTATCTGTAAGTATATTTTGTATCTATTTAATTACCAATGCTGAGTGTACCATTACTATGGTGCCGCCTCGTGTAGTACCGTGTAGTACACGCCACGGTCAATAACATGATGCGCTCGGTTTTATGAACTGCGCATGCGTAGAAAGCACCTGGTTGGTAGTGAGCATTATCCACGGTGGTAGTGACTGCATTGGTTAGCACTACGGCGTTGAGGTGTTAAATGGCAAACGTATGTGTAGGGTGCTACTGGGCTTTTTGCACTACAAGCTAGCGGTTGTCAACGTAGAATCATGGCTGCCTATGCATCTGTGAAAGTGAATCACAAAGCCAGTGCTTCCAGAGGAAGTCCGAAATCAAACGAAGAGTCTCCTTCGCAGTCTCGGGAAATAATAACGCCGTCTATCATGGAGCTAACCAAAGAAGTGAGGACTAACATACTCTGCACCGTGGAAAGCTGTGGAAAAATTCTCCCCAACACACCTGCGTTGAACATGCATCTGGTGAAATCCCACAGAGTGAAGGTAATGGTTGAAGCGACCCCTGTTCATGCTGGGGTTTATTTGTTGCTCACCAACACAACACTGGAACTGGGGAAAACGCAAGTCATGTATAACTTCATAAATGCTAATGCGACGTTATAAAGAGGTTGTGTCGATGTGGCTAACCTAAACTAAACATCACTATGCAATACATTACAAACGTTACTGTGGGATTTGACAAAACCAGGATTTCTTCGTGGTTTTGTCAATTCAACAGCACCACGGATTGAGCTAAATACCCAATTTAAACGGGTGTTCATTTCATTATTATTCATCTGTCGTCCGTTTTTTCGTCCTTTGAATTCAAAGTGGGAGTCACAGTGAGTCAATCTGTCTTTGTTGAATAAGGTGTTTTTTTCTCTTGGGAAAGGTCTCCTTTTGTCCTTTGAGACATTAAGTTCTCTTTACACAAATGTGAATGTGGCATTTCAATTTAGTCTTGAGAGAACTGTGTGGCCAAAGGCCTGCTGAATGAATATGTCAGCACAGTTATTTGGAAGATGTGTTGTTACTGATGTTGGGTAAGACTTGAGTTGAAATGGTTGTGATTGGTCAGTTTAAACGATTTCAAGGGTCCAGTGAACGGAATTATACTATATATCAAATACAATGCTACCTAGGTCGCTAAGTCAGTTACATACAGTTACATAGATGTATAATTCAGAAAGTTGGATTTGGAGATATTGTGTGGTGATCTACATCCGGTCCCCTGTACAACGAACAATGCAATACAATGAACATTGTCATATCCTCACGGTACTAATCAGTTGCTACACACTACCCTGTTTTTTTTCTAGATACCACACTCCCCACAACACATGCTTTTCAAGAATAGAAATGTCCACTACCATTAAATATCCCAGATCCTGACTCTGACCTTGAAGTGACAAATCAAGATACGAAGCTGCCCAAATAAACCGTCAAAACACCAAGTAATTGAGTGAGTGTGGTGTTGACAGATTTCTTGCCGGATATTCAAGTTCTATAGCAGAATGAATAGACATCAACTATTGCAGTGACTTATATGGTGCTGCTCTATCATCACCAAATATTAGATCATATTCTGGCATGGTGGCACATTCAGGCCCTAAACAGATTTAAATTGGATTTGCAAATTTGTATTTAGAAATCCTTTTGGTTGAAGTGAGTTGACAAAACAACTAAAACCATTGTCAGAAAATGTAGCCAAAGGCCCCTAAAAGGCTTTTCACTTTCAGTATACCTATTTATTTTTATCTGCCCCATAACGCTGCATTAAAGGTCTGTCAGCTTGAACTCAAGTGACGCAGCAAATACAAGTGACCTTGTCCACCACTATGCAGATTATTGTTCCAGAGCATGATGACGGACGGGTTGGCGCCCGGTTATGCTTAGGACTGACCGATTTGTTTTGGTCGATAACATTGGCCGATATGGGGTGGAAATTAATCACTTTTTTTTTTAAGTTCATTACAAATACATAATTCCTTAACCCTAACCCTAATTACAAATACAATGCCATTAAAGCTGAATACTTAATGCAGCAATTACAGAATGGAAAATTACCTTTTATTAGCTGGAACCTGGTCACACTCACATCAGTCTCTGATGGATGCCTGATCATTGGGGGGAGAATGAAGTGTAATGCCCCTTTTTAATTAACAGAAAACATTGCCAGTGAACAATATGTCAGATTGGTTTGGCGCGTATTAGTGACATATCACATGCCTTCAGTGCCCTCTGTGTTTATTCATGTTTCATTGCTTTGTTCATTCGTCCGTGTAATGCTTCAGTGCAGCAAGCTCTGGATGACTGCTTGTAGTGGAATGATAGAACACGGAGCATTGGAAAACCCACTGTCCTGAATACATTGTTCAGGACACGATGATCTGAAAGAAATTCAATACTATTTTTTTCATTGGTTGGGGTTTGGGAGATGTGACCTTGTCAGTTGTCTATTCATATGTTTCATGCGCTGCGTAGATTCACATGATTTCATGATCGGGGGAGGATGTCTTTCTTGATGTGATATTTTCTATTTTTTTCTTTTGGTTTTTCACAAAATACATAGAGGACGACAGGCCAAAATAAGTATTATTCAGTAATGAATATTAGAGAACAGGCCTATCATCAAATCTACGATTGATGAAACCTCCAAATTCAATACAATGAACATTATTTTAACTATACATATTATAATGTGTAATGTACTATAACCTTAACAATAATGTTGTTGAGTTGGATAACCCCCCTCGAATAGGTGTCTATCAGGGATCATATCAAAGATGGGAGTCCACATGTGATCAGAGGAGGAGTAATATCTCTCATTAATAATAGAAGGAATATAACATTAAATATGTATAATCAGTGGTGAGTGTAGCATATGGAGTGGAAAGAGTGCTGTGGGGATGTGGTATGATTTAAACACAACATAGAACCAACATTGTACCCAGCCAAAGAGACCAAAACCGTACGGCACAAAACCAAAAGAGCCTGCCGGCCAAACCTGCATAGGTGCACCACATCACCTGATGACACAGTCAACTCCGCCCACTCGCTTCCTTCACCGAAACCGCAAACACAGGAGCACCAGCAGAAAGGCAGGGGGTCACACAAGAATGATTGGCCACAGACTCAAATCCTTGTAATTTTGTTACAAAATATATCCAGTGGAATGAAATATAGACCCGAGTGTGTAATTTTGTGTTGTTGCATATTTCCACATTTCTTTTTGTGGTTCATTTGAATGATTATTGGCCACACTTTATTTCAACATTCTTGTTTAAGCATCATCTTCCACGAAACCACATTCTTGTATTTTAATTTCTGTTTAGCTCTGTGTATTAATGTGATCTCAGTCCAAATGTATTTTGAATTCATCCTCTCCTGCAGAAATTCAGCATGATGAACTGATGCTGATCTAGAAAATAGTTTTTTTAAATGTGAGACTAAAGCAAATCTTTCTATTTCATGTTTTCCATCAGGAAGGCCTTATCAACCCTACTATTAGGAAAGACCTGACTGCATCCAAGAAGCTTTACAGTTGTCCTATCGAGGGTTGTCCCAGAGGCCCTAATAGGCCATTCTCCCAGTTTTCACTGGTGAAACAAGTAAGGCCTTCCCTGTTATTCATATTTCAATCACAGAATATTTCTTGTTTTTTCCTTCTCGTTTTCTTAGATCGATTTGATCAGTCAATAATAGCGAAAGAAAAACATCCATGCATGCCAATATTTGTAATTTCCAAAGCACACAGTCGATTTGTATTTTTTGCAGCACTTTATGAAAATGCACGCAGAGAAGAAGCACAAATGTTCCAAATGCAACAATGGCTACAGTACGGAGTGGGACCTCAGGAGACACATGGAGGATTGTGGGAAAACCTACCGGTGCACCTGCGGATGCCCATATGCAAGTAGGGCCGCATTGTTGTCTCACATCTACAGAACGGGACATGAGCTCCCCACAGAACACAGGTATGCAAACAACAAGTCTAATCTCAACAACAAGCTTTAATTACAAGTGTTGTTGTAAATTCTTTCATTCTTTTGTATTCATTCCCCACGTTCTCTGTTGCTCTCTTACATTCCAGGATTCCCCCAGTAAAGAAACGCAAGATGGAGAAACTGATAAGCAGTTCGGTTAAGGTTAGGCCCAACGAGTCAACCTGTCAAAATCTAAGTGCCAATAAGGAGCTATCAGTGGGTTGTCTTTCTGCTGACACAAATGGTCATGCACCGGACACACCCAATCCAACCTCATACCTCCAGAGAAGCCACAAAAAAATGCTCCTACCTAAGCCCAAGATGGCCCTGGTCAATTTCCCTGTGATGCAGCTGACCCACGTTCCTGTCCTAGTTCCATCCACAGAAAGTGGTGCTCTGAGGTCCGTTGTGCTTACTATGGACTGCAAGGGCTCCCTCAGCACTCTTCAGCTGCTGCCGCAAGCAATGGGGGCTATGGTGCCACACCTGGACTCCAAAGCCCTGGGCTTCAAAGAGAGCTTCCTTGCCTCCCGTTCTAGCCTTGGACCTATCAGCACCGGGGTGCAGGTGAGTCTAGAGCCTTTGTGCTCCGAGGATCCAGCCAGTGGCCTTGGAGGTCTTCATGGCAGACGCACATCCACATTCAGCATTCAGACGGACATATCTTGCCTATCTAGAATGCCCTTAGGGGCAGGAGTTGGTGTAGGTATGGGAGTGTGTGCTATGAGCGAGTCACCAGTGTCGTCTTGTGCCCAGACGGACATAAGTGTGAGCACCGAGGTCCTTCTGCCTGTCAGTGTAGAAACTCAGACGTTCTCCTCCACCAAAGCGAAATCCACTATTGCCGCTCAAACAGACGGCCTCTGCCTCAGCCAAATACCCTGCTCTGGCCTGTCTGTTTCTGCCCCAACATCAAGGCAGACCCAGACCGGCTGCCCAAGTGCTGCTTCGCAGTCTAGGGAGAGGATTCGGGTAGACCAGGCTGTAATGTGTTCTGACCTGTTTGCTAGTGACTTTCTCAGTGTCTCCACACAGACTTCTCTAGCCTTAGAGGAATCTAGAGCTGCAGGAGTGGGCACTCTCTACGAGGACGTGAAGTCGGCAGGGCCTATGTGTTTTGGTGTACAGACCGACGAGCTCAACTCCAATAGTATGTCAGACAACCAGACCCAGACCATGACCCTCCTTCACGATCTGGAGAACATGTTATCTGACTCGATGTCAGGCCACCAGGTGCTTGACGATAACACTGCAGGCTGTGGGCCAGGCCTGGACTCTGTTCAAGACCAGCACACAGGTATCGACTTTGACTTTGAAGAGTTCCTTAATACTGTGCACATCCAGACCCAAACGGAGGAGAGTGAGCTCAGAGGACTGGGTGGTGACACACCGCTCGAGTCTCTCGACATTCAGACCCAGACGGACTTCCTCTTGCTGGAAGAACTGGAACAAAGCGCTGGGCACAGTCGAACTCAGGCTACCGACCTTGAGCTGGAAATGTTTGATACGCACACTCAAACGGACCTTAACTTCCTGCTTAGTGCCGGCAACCGCATGCCGCTTAGCAGCATCCTGCGACACTCTAGCTTTTCCATGAGCACAGAGTCATCTGACACAGAGACCCAGACTGACATCCCCCCTCCGCCTATTGGCCTTTCACCCCAGCTCCCTGTCGCTCACACGGAGCAGGCCAGGCTGCTGAGCAGCACAGAGACTCAGACCATTACCAGCCAAGTGGACGGCCTTTCGAACCTCTTTCTGACCAGCAACGAAACCCAAACAGTCATGGATGATTTCCTGTCAGCTGACCTGGCCTGGAATATGGAGTCTCACTTCAGTTCTGTAGAAACCCAGACGTGCGAGAGCCTTTGGGCCCTCTTACGGCAGCCGGACAAACCCAACAGTTGAAGACCTCTCTGTGCTGCTGCTACCCACGTAGAATGTGTCTGCTCTTAATAGTCGTCCAGCTACAAGTGGACTACAAGTGGTGTCCTGGTAAGCTGTGAGCATCTGGAAGGCCTATGAACATTCCATTAAGGGAGGCGTGTCCTTGAGTATTTCCTGTCATACACCCAGATAGCTTAGTTGCACTTTATTAGCTCACTGGGCATGATGTTTTGACTCCCTGCCCGTTTACATATTTATTTGCACATAGGATAGCATTGTATGCGAGTCTTGTCTAGAAAACATGTTTACTTCTACAATTTAAATATATATTTTGATTTGTATTAAGCACTAGTTGATGCAGTTTTGGTCCGTATTAGCAGTTTAACAATTGTAACACTATTGTGCATTAAATCGAGTCACCGTCTTAACAAATACTAAATGGTGGTTCCCCCCCTGCCCACACTCTCCAAAATCTTTTTATTTAAAAAATGTGTATATACAGTTCATGTAATCTGTTTGATGCTGGCCTCATTATTATCCATTGTTGGTGGCAAGATATGCGTGTCCTTCAGATAGGTTGTACCTTGGGGCATTATCACTGTGAAAACCATCCTGAATTAGTTTCCTAACAAAAAAGAAATAGATCTTCATTCTCTCAAGTATGTAAGGCATTCACCAGAGCCATGAAAGGATGTCTCAGAAACCGAAATCCGTTAATTAGACGTGACACAAATAGTGTCAATGCTAAGCTCAGTTCTTGATACATTGTAGTTTAATGCAAGTACTTAGTTTGTAGTGGTCTAATGATCCATATTTCTGTGGGTCCCCCTCTATATACATAACTAGACAGCCCCCTTCAGGACAGTTCCAAGACAGGGCTGTCATTGAGCTTGACTTGTTCATTAGCTGGCTGTAGGTGTATACAATAGCAGCATATTGTGCTGGAGTTTCATGCGATGTTGTGCTGTACTGAAACACTGAGGCTTAGAGTAAAGTTGAGCTACTCTCCCTCCAGTCAGAGAAACGTGGTTGTGTTTGCCAACCACATCAAATTCCCTCTATCTTTAATTACTGAATTCCCACTTTGACCAATGGGACGCATGCATCGTGTATTGATTTTTATTTGTATTTTTTTCGATGTAATATACTGTAAAACCTGTTGGTTCCTTTGTGTATTCGTCAGTTACCTCATTTGCACAGACACCTTTTTCAGACTGAGTTCTAGGGAACATTTAGATATACAGCAAGCCTTGAGTATTTCTTTATTTTATTTCTGTGCCTTAATCAGAGTATTTTTTTTATTTTAATTTGTTCCAGATATACTTTTTGTCTTTGGAGATGTCACCTAAAAAAAACAAAGGAATGTATGTGGCATTGTGCCCAAATCTTAACTTGCTTTATTTTGTAATGTATTGCACCCAAAGTTAAGTGCAGTATTTTGACCTTACTTCAAATCATTTATTGTACTGTGGATACTGTTTCTAATAGATTCATGTATGTCAATGGCGCAAAGAAGAAAAGCTTGAAGATGTTCAATTGTCAAAATAGTTTGCAGTGGTAAATACAGTGTTTTATTTTCCCATAAAATTCATCGCATGAAGAATTTATATATTCTTCCAATACAAATGATTATTTTCATTTTTATTGGTAGCCTTCGGTGTTTTCCTAAATGTTTAGAGTTCCAGATTGCATTGTTGGTTTCTTTGTCCAAGCTGTACTGCTGCTGATCTCAATAAACTAAGGGAACAGTGTATTACGGTGCTCATTTAAAAACTCACATTTCTTGGTCCACACATTGAAGATACATTTTTAATTATGTTTCAATTACAAACCTGATACTTTGCTGTTTCTAATTTAACTACATAAGATATCTGTATAACTTGGCTTCCTTACACGCTCACAATGTAATAACAGGGTTTCCAATGTTTATGTGGATAAACGAACCAGAGGATTGGCTAAGTTAAGACCAACAAAACACCATCAGGTGTATAACATTACAGCCATAGCTTCTTACACTCAATAAGGATTTTGGCTTTGAGGAGGTAGCCACTGTTGCTGGGCAACTAGAACAGTTAGACATTTGATGGAATTATTTAGGAAACATATTAAAGACATCTATCCACATACGTTTGAACACAAAAAAAATGGGATAGTGTAACACTATGAAACACCTGTCATGAGTTTACAATTAACAAATATTTGATTGACTTTAAGAGACAAATGAGATAAAATAGGCTGTGATTCTGTCATCAGGTTAAATATTAATACATCAATCATTATCAGTGACTTACCCAATTAAAATGATCGATTATCTTTGCTACTTTCTTTTATTTGCACATGCATAATGAGGTGAGTGTGTACAGCGACTGGGTATTTAAAGTGGTCTTTGGCTCGACACCACTATTGGGACCTTGGTCCCTAAAAGAATGGGCAGCTGCGGAGTGGTGGATCTTTCGTGCCGGCTGTACTCACTGCCAGTCCGCACGGCCTGCTTCCAGTGCTTGCCTATGGAGACGGTAGTCCGGTGCATGGTGTCAGTTATTTTGCCCAGAGGCACCCCGTACCTCTTTAGGATCGGCAGAGTGAAAGTGGAGAGCAAATGGCGTTTTTCCTGAGATTGACAATACATGCCTTTGGGAGGAGCGGTCGCCCTGTAAGTGTCCTTAGACAGCTCCGGGGTTGTCAGCGCGTCTGCTCCTCCTGTTTCCTCTGTTCTCTTGACACCTCTGCTCTCCCTGGCCGACGGTGGCACCACACCGCCTAACCCCGCGCTCCCTCCTGCGGCGTATCCGCCTCCCGCAGCGCTCTCCCCGAAGCAGACCTGCTGGACGACTCTCTGGGAACTCGACTGGGGTGTTTTTACAGGGGGCAACACTGTGAAGCTGTTGATGGGAATCCCTAGGTCAAAGTGGCTGCCCTTCAGCGCTGGGTCTTTAGAATACAGGTGGTGAGGCAGCGAAGGCTGGAGGACCCCTGTGTCGTCGGCCATCTTGTCCCCGAGTAGGAGGTGGTGCTGATGGGCCTCTGTTAGAGGGGAAGACCCGGCTGTGGGGTTGTAGAGCTCTGTGGGGTGACCTGATGGTGTGGCGTTGTTCACGCCTCTGTCCTGGGGATTCCCATGAGACTCGGGGCCGAACTCAGGGGGCCTGTCCAAGTTGAGGGCCTCCGGGGGCCCAATGTCAACACACAGGAGACAGTGGGGATCCTGCTCGTCGCTCTTGGTTTTCTTAGAGTTTCTCATTGGTAGAAACATGCAGCTGAGTGCAGTGGCTCTGTTCCAACCCTGGACCTGTCCCTGAAGCACGTACTGTTATTTCAAATCACGTTTCATATTCAAGTTATGTATGATGACGTAAGTGGATGTTAGCATTAGAAGTATTTAGCATAATAAAAATAATTGGTGTTAGCATAATTCATCTCTGATGCCAATCTACTGTGTCACCCATAGTCATCAAATAGTTTTCCCTTGATATTAACAGCTGATATGAGCATTCAAGTAAGAAGATGAAAAATATCTGTATAAAAAGGATTGGCCTTACCATTATACCAACTAACCATGCTAATTAAGTAGGCACTTGCCCGATAATGCATCAATAAATAGACATCTTTGCTCCATGTGCTTCTGGTATACAATACAATTAAAGGTATTCGTATTGTACAGGAAACAATAATTCAAAGGGTTCCAGACATATAACGTTGGTCAAGGAGTGAGTGAGTGAGTGAGTGAGTGAGTATGGTTACTTACAGCCTCTTCACAATCAGAGGAGTAGTGGAGATCACAGGGATCCTGTTCGTTCATGGAGTCCTCGGCGATGCTAATATCCAGCAGGGCATCGACGGAGCTCCTGTCCATCTGTAGGCCGACCATATGAGAGA
Organism: Brosme brosme; assembly: GCA_900302425.1. Lineage (NCBI taxonomy): Eukaryota > Metazoa > Chordata > Actinopteri > Gadiformes > Lotidae > Brosme > Brosme brosme. The sequence goes on from OMKX01043928.1 coordinate 46,071, forward strand.
CCTCCCGGCGTAGGTCGTCCTCTGCTAGACTCTTCTGCTCGGACTCCTCTGCAACATCCTGGTCAATTTCCTTTACGGTTTCCATGATGCCAGGGGACGACACCTAGTTCACATGGTTAAATGTATGAAGTCAATTTAAACCACAACATGAGATTGGTAAAGCTTTCTTCTGTCCACACTGTCTGTTAAGAGTGAAATATTGTAGTCAGTTATTTAGCGTTACATTTAGCCTTACAAGTTACATTGTCAACAAGGAGTCACTGGTTGTTGCTTTACGGATCAAAACGAAGCAGGATGATTTTGGGATGAAGAATGGACAGGCTCATTCACAACCACATGGACTTCTGCCATCGTCTACCCACATAAAAACAAAAGACTGTGCCATGGTATGGATCTAGAAATACATGCGTCCAAATTGTATCCCGTGGACCGAGAAATGTGAGAACCAAAGAGTTTGAAGGAGAGTAGTAACGTCGTCGTTATGGCAACCCACGGGGACTGCGTTGGCACGACGTGTGACGTCATGGAAAATGGGAGGAGCAACATGCCGTGGGAAATGTGGTGACGTAATCAAAATAGAATACAATTCCAATAAAACACAAAAGGCTGCAATTGTGGGGTATTGTGTTTAATTGTTTCATTTAATTGAATTGTATTTATTTTATTATAGTAAATACATTACAATGGATACAAGACTCCGACCATTTTGTTGTAGGCCCTAATGGAAGAGGAAATTGTAAATGTGTCGAAGTAAATGTCTTCCAATAGTAAAATATGTGGGTTTTCCAAGTAGGCCTATCAGTAGCGTGACGCAAGTGGAAGTTGCGTCTCTGAAAGGAGAAGTTGCATTGAGTTGATGATGGCGTACGTTCATTCTGGCACGTAGCCCCACAAACCACACACACACACGCACATGCGCCAATCCGCATCTTCCGGCGATGCGTTCAGGCGAATTTGCTTTATTGCCTACAGATGATAACGCTAACATACTGTTCATTTGTACATTATGTTCTGAATTAAATATATTCCAGCTGATATTGATATGCAGGATGAACGCGCATATGCGCGCTGAAAGAGCCTGGCCATTATTGGTGTAGCGTTGCGTAATGTAAGACGCTGACGCAGCCGGTGCACCTATCCGCGTGTGGGACTCTGACACCTGACTACTTCGTCTTCTGACTAGCCGGTTTTTCATTGATCACGACCGCGTTTGCTCTGCAGTACAGGGATAGACCTTTATGGAAACACAGTCCGTTCAGCCTTCTTTGGTCATGCTGCCTCCGAAGACCTGCCTCCCCAGGAACTACAGCTGCATAGCCGGGCTGTTCGGGAGCCTGGCAGCGGCCAATCCGAGACTTGAAGATGGAGAGGATTTCGAATATGTGAACGGCACTTGCGAGCCCATCGAAAGCCCCGTGGTGGAGGAGAGACCAAGAGGAAGGGAAATTCTCCTCAAACCTACACAGAGTCCGAACCTCCGTCGGAGATGCAAGTCCCTGCCGACCCCGACAGAAAGAGCTAAATTGGAGATTTCCCGCAGTCGAAGCCCAACAAGTCAAAAGACGGTCCGGTTTGCGGACTCTCTGGGTCTGGAGCTCACTTCGGTGAAACACTTCGACGACACAGATCTGCCGCAGGTCCCAGAACGCATATTGGCCAAATGTTACAAAGAAGGACCCCTCAGCATCAACCATGTGGGTACCAAATTCCCCCGTCCTCCGAACCAGTCAGTGTGTATGGAACTGCAGTTTTCAAACCCAGGCAGACTGCCTGATTTTGAACAAAAAGTAAGAGAAGTTAAGGTCATGTTGGAAACATTTGAGGCGGACGAATTCAGCCTATCTGGAGTCGTGCGTGTGTTGAATCTGGCCTTTGAGAAAAGTGTGTATCTGAGATATTCTCTCAATAACTGGATCACATTTATGGACAGTTTGGCGTACTATGTTCCCGACTCAAGTGATGGGGTGACCGACAAGTTCTCGTTTAAGATCATCACCCCGACATTTCTCGAAGGGGGAGGCACGTTGCAGTTTGCCATTAAATATTGTGTTGGTGGGGAGGAGTATTGGGACAACAATGTCGGGAATAACTACAAAGTGCGTCGTCATAGGCTTAAAATGTCCCCACCACGCGAATGGGAGAACGGCTGGATTCACTTTATCTAGTGCACATTGCGTGTGGCGTGCGTAAATGCGCGCACAATTAATCCTCGGGCACCTAGAGCTTGGTAATGATATTACTTTGGTTTTCACTTGTCTGCCTAACACTGTCCGTCTGTGATAGTATCAACTTCAACCAACTGAAAATGATGTATCCCTGTATGTTCACTTCTAAATTGATATGTAACCAGTATAAAAGGAACGGACCCTATAGGCTATAGGTGCCAGCTAGATTCAATCTGGAAGGGACGGGATTTTTTTTTTTCACCCTGAATTCAGGGTTCGGTAGTCTACAGATGGGTGCTCCTTGTGCACGTCAACGTGGTTATGTAAAGAAACACGTGCCACGGAAAAACAGCAAAAACGTGCTGGTCTGGGTCAACTCTATAGGCCCCCCATTCTGAGACGCAGCTTTTGTTTTTTACCTGCATCGTCGTTTGCGGCCAATGTTCCTTCTCTTTGCAACAAGGGCCGCTCTAAATGCAAATGGTCCATCAACAGAAATTCAACTTTCACGTGGGGGTCATTGTAGCAGATTCTTCCAGAAATCAGGAAAACGGTGGACGCCAATACAGTTACTGGACTGACTATGGACTATTTTTTTTGTCCCCCATTGCCATACAGTTGAAATGCCTTATAAAGGAATTGTGCAATTGAAGAACATTTTAGGAAACATCCCCAGATCTTTATTTTCACATTACTTGGGGTTCCCATATTTTATTCACCATTTCGTAATGTGTGATATTGGTCTGTTCGTTATGGTCTTGAAAATGTTGTTTAACATGTTGCTTAATATATTAGGCCTGTGTATTCTGATCAACAAATCAAGCTTAAGGCCTACACATTTGGTTTTGTGTCTATTGATATTGTTTTTGACATCTGTTCCCCTATTGAACTGAAATGTAGTTGCATGGGTGAACACCTCAGACAACTTGTGGACCTAGCTCACATCTGTATATATACCGGTTTCTTTTCAAGTTGATATAGATTATTGAAAGGGATGATTTAATGATATCATTCTAAATGTTAATCTATTTTTTCAAATCTCAACATTTCCAAAACAGATTTTCCAAAGCAAACATCTCCATCTTATATTGAACATTGTTTACTTTTGGTTTCTGCATTGTCGAAGGAAACTGTCTATAAACAAAGAATTAAGCATTAAGTGGCCTCTACTGCTCCTAAAATGATCACATTTGATTTCCTTTGTCATAGTGTAACCAAGGAGATACTGTATTTTTATGTTCCACGTTTCATATCCGTATACAGAAAGCGACAAAAAGAGCCAGACAGCGATCATCAACCCTCATGTTGGGTTGGTGATCGTTGTCTATCTCCATATACCATCTAGTAAACATTTCCATCTGAATCGTGTTGCATTGTTTGGTATCTCTAGTTTTGAGTTGGCAACAAGGTTACATTTTCCGACATTAGCCAACCCGGCCCTCATGTCAACATCCATTTGGCATCTGTTTACATCCTCTTTTCACTACGGGGGGATGCAGTATATTCTAAGCCTTCAGAACGATGCGGAAAAAGTGTTCCCGTAGTTCCACTTAGATTTTGGAACACATTCAATAGTCATGTGACTTAAAATCTCTATGAGATGCCTCCAAAGCTAAGAAGGTTGTGGTGTGTCTGGACTGCAAAACTGTTGTCCTTCTAACAGCAAAACACTGTGTTGATGTTGGTCATTCTAGTCTGGTGTTATGCTTTGAATATCAAATATTCTGGCATCTTGAGCACTTTGTGTGTAGTACGCGCTCACACTTGTCTGTACCTTTCATCTTGTATGCTTATGCTATTAACCAGAATATAGGTCTACATGTGGTATGAGATGAGGCTGCAGGGGATGATCGATAACTGCTACCAGGCTGTCATGACAACAATCGAACCAATGCCGAATATGAATGGCAAGCTTTAATATATTATTTACTGTAATACTATATAATGTGTCTTCTGAGTGTCCTATGGGCCCATATTTAATACCAGTTTTTAAATACCGATTCTGGTGCTAGTTTGGAATTAGATGGTTGTTATAGTCTGCCAACACCCATAACATGTTATCAGGCTAAAATAACAATTCTGCAATTCCATTTGAGAAAATTCAACAAGTAGCACTTGGTTTTGGTGTGCCCCTTGATGTAGAAAAGACAAAAGGGCTTCTGGTCTAAAAATCGACAAGACATTCCTCTTGGTGTACACAGTACATTACATTTGGCATCAACTACTCATATATAAATATTTAATGTAAATGTCTGTTTTCACATTGAATGTGTTTTTGGTGATGTTCTATGTTGTGTACACTCAAATCATTTAAAAGAAGGAGAGTACAATGTGGACGGGTAAAGTGAGATGTTGGATATGAAAAACTGTGAAGGCCAAGCATGAAGATACTAAAGCACAGTTCTTAATGCATATGATAACCAAGACTTTCAAAAATACTGAGATGCTTTGTCAATAATATACATATTATATTATATACATTTTTAGCCTTCGTGGCCAAATTTAAGAACTATGAAATCTTGGTAAATAAAACATAGAATTCAATATTGATAATGTATATGAATAGAAAGTCGTACCTGAAATGAAAAAGGAAGTGAAAAGCACTTTAGTTTGTATGTACAATTCTGAGGAGAATGACAATGAAGATTGTAGTGGGTACCGAGAAGTATGTTTACGTGATGGGATTTGAGTGATTATGGAATGAAGACAGGGACACCATCCTGTGGCTAGTGAGCAAGGTTTTTTCGTATCCCGCTCATACCTTGCTATTTGCCTCACAACGTGAAGTTAACCCACGTATAACCCTTTGCATTTCTAACCCTTTATTGTCACTGATGAAATACTTTTAGGCTTGCCAGTGACTATTTTATTGTAAACCTATGCAAGCCCTTTTTTTGCCTTTTAATATTTAAATCTTTTAATTTAGATGTTTTTGTTTGAGGAGTTTTATTTACTGTAAAAATGTTTAACACTGTTTGCATCCACGACTCAGTTCCACGTCTTCTTTATATTGTCAAAAACATTGGTAATAAAGGCATTTGTGATGGTCAATTTGTATGTTGAGTATTCTTCTTGATGTGGTTCTTCTTCAAATGAATACTTAATTCTATGCATAATAATAATAATAATGACATATTACACTTGAATAAATCCTAATCTCCATTTTTCATCATATTCACTGTGAAAATAAAAAATATTTTTGCTGTGGTTTCCAAGAGGGAAATATCAATGTATTTGTGAATGCTGAGCTGAGCTGTGACTGTGTAGTTTTATGCTCGGTTAATTGATCAGTCTCTCCTTGGCAAGGGACTCTGATATCCATTCATTAAGCTAAAGCAGCACTGCAGTGGGCCTCGGCCATTGCAGACTTGCTGGCAGACATGTTCTGAATTGATCAGAAGCAGAGACCACGCCCCCTCTTCTTGAGTCGAGGGTGGGGGCGGGGCTCATGTAAAGGGGGTGGGCCTATGAAGTTCTCTTAGATGATTTATAATCTTGATTTATAACATAATTTATCTAAAATATCTATTGCGTCTGCAGTTTAATCAGACCATTTGGCTTCAATTGCTCCCATACTGGCGCCACTGAAGAACTTAAGCAATGGAAAGCAATATTAACATACCATAAATTAAAAGAGAAGAGGTTTCAATTGAAATGTAAGACGTGTGTGTGTGCGCGTGTGGGTGTGCGTGTGTGCATTTGTGCTTGTGTGTATGTGCATGTGGGCCTATCAGTCATAAGGTGATTAAGTGTAATCTCCCATCGGTCTGTTTGGTGCCGTCTGGTTAGAGGAGTGGCTTTATATACAGTGTCAGGTTCTGTATGGTACAGAGGAAGTGGTGACTGACTCGCTCATAGTCAAATTCAGGGAACTAATTGTGCCTTTATAGATAGAAGTTGGACCCCTTTACCCGCCTCTAAACTTGGACAGTTTTCTGTTTGTTTTCAGCCAAATGAATAGCGTCACAGCTGCCAGGTAGCGTTCGTTCTCTACCCATAACAACATTATTTATGACATTATTTACACAGGATGTTCAGGCAGGAAACTCTCATGCAGCACTGTAGTACTCAGAGTTCAGCTGCACTGCAAACATACGTAGGACTCGATCTGGCAGTCGTGTCTATGATAGGCAAGTATCGCAAGTAGCTATTTTACATTGTAGCCCATCAATTCTACCTCATATCTCAGTAGACCTGTACAGTAGGCAGGGGCTGGTAGTGTAATAGTGTATTGGCTGGGGTGTTGGACTTGTGAGAGTAGTGGCTAGCTGACTCAATGGTAAATAACTGGCACCCAATCAGCTGAGCACTCCTATCGTTCATGTCAACAGCGAAACAGGGAGTGCATTCCCCTTTTGAGATCCGAACAGGCTTTAATAATTTAAAGCTCAAATAGTTAACTCTTGTAATGCTCTTGCCTGCCTGGTGGTTACATTCAATATACCGTTACCTTTAGTTTCTACAATCAAATGTATTCACTCAATTATAACGTTATCCTTTTCGGCAGGTGAAAGGAGGAATTACAAACACATGCCATTGGGAAATGAAGCATATTTAAACACACATACGAATGAGTATTTAAGTAGCAAGTGTTCAGTGATAAAACCATCTGAGATCGTCTCTCTCTAAGGAGGGCAGCCTTGATCAGACCACCTAGAGGCAGTTTCAGTTTTTAATGAGCGAGTCTAGCGCTGTGAGTTTGATTCTCCATGCTGTGAGGAGCTCAACCCCTGGGTGGAGCTGGATGGTTTGTGTATCATCATCCGAAAGACTGGCCACCCATTGCATTAGGTGCCAGCTGTGCTACATCGACCAGGGCTGAGCCAAGAAAAGTCAAGAAAACGTGCAGGGAGCAGAAGGCCGAAGCAGTGCACAGAAACGGGTGTCATGTCTCCCGTCTGAATAATGAATGTGAGGCATTCATTGAGACTGGGGACCATGATATTGGTGTGACTCAGCATCATCTGGAGCTGCTGACTGCAGGGCCCACCTCACCTCAATAAAGGCTATGTTTGAATAATTGAAGGTTGGCTCGATTATCTTTTCCATCTTGAAATTGTTTTTTGGGGGGATCAAAGATCAAAGATTCTCCTCTCTATGATGGCTTATGTTTTCATTGGACCTCAGCTCCGTCATGTGAGTGCACTTCAATGATGCTGCTCTACTGTTAAGATTTGTTTCTTTTT
>OMKX01044051.1:14791-24813 GCA_900302425.1 Brosme brosme
ATGTATTATTTTTTATATATATATATATATATATATATATTTTTTTTTTTTTAACATATTTTATAGATGATGGCTCAAGTCCTGACAAAATTGCCCACGTCATGGGTCCACCAGACCGCTGTGAACACGCAGCCTCCATCATCAACGAGCTGCTGCAGAGCATTCGCGTCCGAGACGAGGAGGGACAGGGCGTAAGTGTATTGGGAGTGAAGAAGGCCAGTTGAAGTCTGCAATGTTAAGAGCTTTCGTACTATCTTGACCAGGATGCATTGTCTCCTTCCCAGGGTCCGCCTGGCTCTGGCATGCCCCCTGGTGGGCGTGGCAGGGGGCGTGGCCAGGGTAACTGGGGCCCTCCCGGAGGAGAGATGACCTTCTCTATTCCTGCGCACAAGTGTGGCCTTGTGATTGGCAGAGGTGGCGAGAATGTCAAGTCCATCAATCAGCAAACGGGGGCTTTTGTGGAAATCTCGCGTCAGCCTCCGCCGAACGGTGACCCCAACTTCAAACTGTTCACCATCCGCGGGTCTCCGCAACAGATTGACCATGCAAAACAGCTGATTGAAGATAAGATAGAGGTAGGCGGTCCATATCTTATCGTTGGTAGCCTCTGTTGATGTACATGACACGATTTCCTTTTTTGTAGGTATTTTTCTTGCCCAGTATCCCTGTGAATGTGATTGTACAATGTCAGTAATGTTGATTTTCACACACAAAGTCCTTCTAAATGGTTTCTCTGGGTTTTAGGGTCCCTTGTGTCCTGTGGGTCCAGGTCCAGGAGGCCCAGGTGGTCCGATGGGTCCCTACAATCCCAACCCTTACAATGCAGGACCCCCCGCTGGCCCCCCTCAGTAAGTACAACTGACGGTGAACAATGGAAGCTTCCCATAGTACCACAGTACCTTTTTGGTATTTAAATGTGCTCACTTGTTCCCATCTTCTCCCCTCCTTTAGTGGTGCCCCCCCTGGTGGTCACCAGTACGCTCCCCAGGGCTGGGGCAACGCCTACCAGCAGTGGCAGGCCCCAGCGCCCCATGACCCTAGTGAGTCTCTCCCCTTGCTTTTAATATATTTTTTAAATCCTTGTCTCTGGGCTCTACACCCTGCGCCTGAGGTCTGTTGGCCTCCTGCGTCATCATTAACCTTTTCGATCTCCTCCAGGTAAGGCTTCAGCCGACCCCAATGCAGCGTGGGCGGCCTACTACGCCCAGTACTATGGCCAGCAGCAGCCCGGAGGCCCCATGCCAGGCCAGGCTCCTGGGGCTCCGGCAGCTGCACCCGCTGACCCAGGCCTGGTGGCTCAGACCCCCGGCGGCCAGCCGGACTACACCAAGGCCTGGGAAGAGTACTACAAGAAGATGGGCATGAGTGAGTTTGGATGTGTACTAAAGGAACTACTTGGTATTTGACATTTTAATTGAGGCCATGTCCTCCAATAAATTGTTGCAAAGTTAGAATTAAAAAAAAGAAACCTGATATAAATATACATGAACAGAAGCTTAGCTCCTGTTCATGTTAAGGGAATACAATAGAAGGTAATAGTAAGGGGAGCTAGGCTACTGTAACTCTGCAAGTCAAAAGAAGTGGCTTACTGAAAGCAAGTACAAACCCAGCGAACTGGATGCACAATGATGAATTTAATTTGGGTAAGACAGGCAAATGCCAATTTAGATATCGACATATGTTTTAAGTAATTATGGTGTCTGCAGTTCAACTGATAGTGTGCGTGTCATGCTCCAACTGTGCTGTGTGATTTCAGCCCAGGGCGGTGGAGGAGCCGCGGCGGCAGCTCCAGGCACAGCAGCTCCAGCTCCAGGGGGAGCCGCTGCAGCCGGAGGCCAGCAGGACTACAGTGCAGCCTGGGCTGAGTACTACAGACAGCAGGCCGCCTATTACGGTCAGCCAGGCCAAGCCCCCGGACAGGCAGGCACTCCACAGCAGGGACAGCAGGTAGAGTGTACATGGGGCCCAAGTCATTTCAAACCACCAGCATATATTCTAAGTACGCCACGTTATTTTGGAATGCTGATTGTTAACACGTGATCGTTGTTGATTTTTCAGGCCCAGTAAAGTGTGGTGCTCCGGTCATCTGGTTTGATGCCATCTCCCTGTGAATTATCTCTACCCGGACTATGGTTGTTTGATCACGGTTCTTCCTTTAATTACTTATTTTTCCTTTTTCTGTCGAGCGACTCATTTACGCTTGCTTTGTGAGACCTTTTCCAAGGTCATTTTTATATTTTCCTTTTTGTTTTTGGTACGTTTAAAATATAAGCTGAAGAGAATGTGGGAAGACTAATGATGATTTGAACAAAGCACTAATGAACTCCATGGTATTCAATTCTCCACTCACCAGTAACTTACCAGCCACATGCAATTGCAGGACGAAGCAAATGTATTTCTTGTGTGCTCACATCATAACAGCATCTGTATATACAACGTGTCACACTGTAGTAAACTTTTTGTTCTACTGATGATGAAATCCTGTTTAGCAGTACTTTCAGTATTACAAAACTAATGTTTGTTTAAAATGTCAACTTTTTGCTTTTAGACGGTTATAGGTATCTTTGTTTTCTTTTTTTTATCCAAACATTCCCACTGTTAAGTTGCAGAAAAATGTTAACCTTTTTTTTTTTTCTTCCTATTGCTATCATGAAGAGGGTCATGTGTCTGTCTGTATACAGTGTATGCTACTGGGCAGAAAAATGTGTTCAAGTTGATACCCACTGTATCCTAGAACGCTTTTTGAGTGTAGTTCTGCAAAACCCATGACTCTCTTTTTTTGTGTGACAACGTTATAGTTGGAAGAACTTTCTTTTTTTGTTGCAATAAGTCATGTCATTGTATGCTGAATTTTTAATTTTTTACTGCTTGTTTTTAAAGACTTAATAAAAACATACAACGTGGCTTTTTGTTTTATTCAAAGTGTAATATGTATATTGGAATGAACATCTCGGTCTATTAAAACCTCAAACATTCAGAGAACTATTGCATTCAATTCAAGGTATTTCGATATAACTGGTCCGTAAAAAGATTCTCCCCGTGGCTGCGGGGTGTGATTGGTGTACCTCTGGGCGACCGAAGGGGTCCTTTTTTAGAGTGAACCCATTGGCAAGGCAGTGTCCACACAACAGTTCAATGGGAGATGGCGCCCAGCTCGAAATCAGAAAAGGACAACAAACAGAAATCCCAAAGAAAACACAAAGACCATGTTGTCAAGCTTCTTACTCGTGGGAAGGTAGGCACCCATTCTAACAGTTGTTGGTACATAATCAAAGTCAGGCGTTTTGTATTAACGTTACATGATATGCATAGTTTGCCTTTGCAATCGCTAGCTGTGTTAGCTTGCTAAATAGTTAGCTGGTCATTGCAAACATTTTGCTTCTTTGTTTTTAAGTCTTGATAGGGTCACTCGTCAAACTTTACGATAATTGGGGTGGCAATAGTTACCTACTCTAATGGTTATTGCTTTTAAATATTTTCTATGTTGTCTCAGACCCAGACTTATCAGTCGAAGTTAGCTAGTTACAGACATCCCAATGGAGGGTGTTAGCATTATAGCTTTAGCAGAAATGCCTCACTATCGTCTTAACATCACATTTCATAACAGTAGTAAAAAATACAATTGGGACCACTGCATGTATCCTTGTCAATTCAACTGCATTACGGGTTTACAATGAAAATGAATCTTTTCCCTGTTTAAATAAGCTAATGCATTTCATCAACTCAAACTAGCTCACATTCTTTTGAAAGTAATATAGAGATATCCTTGTCGGTAAATGCATTTTACAACAACTTGTACGTATGGCTTGATTGTGATTTGTATTCAACATGTCGACCTTTCTTTTCGTTTAACTTTCTTATCCAGCTGTCAGGTCAGTTTTCTCAACGCCTGTTTAGAAAGCTACCACCTCGGGTATGTGTCCCTTTAAAGAACATCGTCAGTGAGGAGTTCCTCCGGGCAGGGTAAGTGTTTTATTTATGTTTTGTGCATTGCTAACTTGCTGTCTGTCTAAAGATTGTGTACTGTTTGTGGACGCTAATCGTGCAGGTGTACCAGGGATACTGTTGAAGTCTCACATCTTAAATCTTGGTAGTGATGGTTCGGATTTGCCTCAAATTCATACTTGATTACCCTTTTGGTTTCAGTCACATCTTTCTTGGCTTCACAAAATGTGGCCGCTATGTTCTGTCCTACACAAGTGATTGTGGGGAAGATGATGACTTCTCTTTCTACACCTACCATCTCTATTGGTGGGAGTTCAACCTCCACAGCAGACTCAAACAGGTAACATCACATTCACATATGTGCTGCTCTGCCACCATGTCCTCTATCCCCAAGTATGTAACTGAATGAAAGATCGTGATTGGATATTCAGACAGGGACAATTACATTTATATTCAATCTCACCCTTTTCCTGTTATTATAGTAATGCAATCACAATCTAACTTAATGTTATCTGTTTCTCATGCGCTCCAACCATACCTTTTCCCCTTCAGGTCCACCATGTGCGACTGTTTGCAGGGGAAGAAATTTATAGTGATCTGTACCTAACTGTCTGTGAGTGGCCCAATGACCGCTCCAAAATTGTCATCTTTGGATTCAAGTAAGGCATAATAATACACAATACATTATGAAGGAATTACTTTTTTTGTGTGCTTGTTTTAGAATACAAAGTGAAAAAACATGGATTATTTAATGTGTGTGTGTCCATCCATCCGTGCCAGTACAAGGAGTTCCAGTTCGGTTCTGATGAACCTGATGATGAGCGACGAGAACAACAGAGATATTTACATCACCATTGCTTCCATGCCCCCGCCCAAGCCTTGCTCTCAATGCTGTCCGCTTCCTTCAGTGTCCACAATACGCACAGGTACATGCCAAAACCCCCAGGCAACACTCTGCAGACCCCTTTTCCTCTCCCAAATGTGTCCTGCTTCAGAAAAAGACTTTGGATTGCCTGCTACACTCGATGGAACGACTGCTACTTCCTGTATCATCATGACAGCTGAAGATAGCTGGGTTCACAAAGGGATTAGTTTAGGGTTAGTTTGTTTTCGTTATAACCATGCACTGAACCAATTGAATTTGGGTATTAATTGCTCCTCAGGGTTGCTACCAGACCAAGATGGGTGACTCTGAATTCAGGCAGGCAGAGGAACTTTATGAATCTTAAAGAACTAGTACAACAACTTTCTTGCTTATTCTCATTGGTTCCCCCTGCTCTCTCCAGGTGGGGGTGAGTGTCTGGAGCATGGCTACGTACTCAACAGCAGGTACCAGGTGGTGTACCCCTTCCCCACCTTCCAGCCAGCATTTCAACTCAAGAAAGATCAGGTCATCCTGCTCAATACCAGCTACTCGCTGGTTGCCTGCAGCGTCTCCCTATGCCCAGGTAGACGCACATACGCTACTCTTAACAGCTCCGTACATCGGCTCCCATCGGGTTTCTAGTCGCTTACGGCTCCTTTTATCTCTTTTTAGCAGACCAGGAACAGTCCTCTCAGATCCTCTACTCCAGCGGAGCCACTCCTCCTCCTCCCACTCAGTCAGCCTCCTCCACGGCCTCCTCGTCGCCCCCTTCCTCTGTTCCGACACAGGGATCCTCCGAAGTCCGACAAGCCCCCAGCCGACCTGGCCCGTCCCCGCTGTCTCCCAGCCAGACGCAGGCAGCCATGCGGGCACGGGAGTTTGCGGCCGATCTCTTCCGACGTGCCCAGGGCGGAGGCTGGGATGAGGCTGACGGAGAGAGGAGGCGGACGGAGGGAGGAGAAAAAGAAGCTTCTCTCTGTCCATCAGGAAAAGGGGGAAGCCGAGAGACTCTGAGAGGAGAGGAAGAGAGATGCGGGGAGGGAAGCGAAGAGGAGGATAGAAGGACTAGTTTTCCACAGCCTTCCACGTCGGACGGGGAGCACACTCTAGCACGGCACTCTGAACAGGTTTTGAGTCCTGCTCCCTCCTCTTCCTCATTCGCGTCATCTCCGCAGACCCCGGCATCATTCTCGTCCCAGGAGACTGGGGCCCACGAGCCGGGCTACATTAACTACACTCGCCTGCACTACTGCCTCCAGCAGCCAGGGGCAGCAGAGCCTGAAGCTGGAGGTGAGAGATTCTCTTAATTTGCTTATCCTGTTTTGTTTTTTGAAAAGCTTTTAAGATGTTTGTGAATTGGAGGTTTGTTTATCTAGCCTCCAACCATCCAACCATGTTCTTACTTATAGTCATTGATATTGAGGTCATATTTATGAGGTCCATATTAAAGGAAAGTAAGCATCTGCAATGCCCATGCTTTTGATATTTTGAAGCTTTGAAATATATTCTACTGCCAATAGTATCTTAAATTTTATAGATGCCGATTCACTTATGTTAAGTATTTTACCTCACTACCTAACCATGCCATTCGATTACTGAGAACGAGGGAGTTTTTTTCTTGTCTATTGAGAAGCATTGTGTTTCCGTATCTTTGTAATGCCCTAGGTTATGAAGACGATAAGGTCCAGCTGCCGTTCAGCGTCACAGATCTGAAGGGCCGGAACCTGCAGCTGGTCACTGGGGCGCACAGTGGACAGGTGCACCATTTGGTCTTATCCTCCATATTCTGACAGGACAGTAGCCCAAGTGTTAGTCCTCGTTGATGGTCTAACCTGAGTTGGTGTGTCCTTCTTCTTTTGCTCTGTGGTAGACGGTGTGCGTAGAGCAGCTGACCCTAGACTTTGAGTATCTCATCAACGAGGTGATCAGGAGCGATGCCGTCTGGGCCCCTCAGTTCTGCTCCTTTAGCGACTATGACGTTGTCATACTGGAGGTGAGCACACACATGGTCACACACACCCACACTGTTCAATGCCATCAGTGTCATTTATTCACAGTCGGTCTTCCCCTTTTTGGGTCTGTAGGTTTGTCCCGATACCAACACGGTGATGATCAACATTGGGCTGCTGCTGCTGGCGTTTTCCTCATCGGACGAGGAGCATTGCAGGTGGATCCTTAATTGAGTTTTATCTCTTTGGTTTTGACACACTCTTACTGCAGTGCAATATTGTGTTTTTTACAGTTTGTATTGTATTGTTGTCAATTTGCTTAGCTAGCTTGTGTTTTTGTATTTACCTACCTCTTTTTATTTATTTGACGAATTTGATAGCCTGTGTGCGATAACTTCGTTCAAATATTATTAAAGTGTCTTGTCAATCATGTCGTTTATATGACTCTTAGCTGCAGATCATTATCTTACACCTTAACCCCATCATTAATAAAGTGCCCATCTAAAGGAAATGTAAATAATATAACTTTATATATTTTTCTGTACATTTGTAAATCTGTTTTTCAATTGTTTCTCTCCACAGGCCGAACACCTACCATTCCAACCTGCAGGTGAGCTGGGATCTCAACACGGGTGTCTGCTGCACCGTCGGCGTGGGCGATCTCACTGAGGTCAAGGGTCAGACCAGGTAGGCCATACAGTTCCCCCCCCGTTCCCCTCCACTCATTCTCTCTAACTTTCTATCTCTGCATCTCAATCTGTGCATGGCCTGTGTCATTTTGCACAGTGGACTGAGTTGCACTGTGGTTATGCTTTGCCAGTGGCAGTGTGTGGAGCTCCTACCGCAAGTCCTGTGTCAACACTGTGATGAAGTGGTTAGTCCCAGAGAGCAGCTCGCGCTACATCAACCGCATGACCAATGAAGCTCTGCACAAAGGTGAGTCCTCTTTCTACCTCCTCAATGTCCTCCCCGTAGTCCTCCTTGAGTAAGACACCTAACCCCCATGCCTGCCCCTCAATGGCATGTATCTGTATTCTCTGTAAGTTGCATCTGCTGAATGACTAAATGGTAGTTAATATTACCTTTCTTTTTTAATCACATTCTGCATCCGTATGTATTCTAAATAATGTCATGTTTCCTGATTCGTAGGCTCTTCATTGCAAGTGTTGGCGGACAGCGACCGATGCACGTGGATTGTGTTATGAAGGAAACTTCGGGGAGATGTTATCCTTTTAGTCGACGGCCCCTGTGTCCTTGACACCGATGCATAAGCACACGCACATCAACACACACACATGTTGACTCTGACCTCTCAAGTGTGCTGTGAGATCTTATCTTGGTGGGAAAATAAAACTGGTGATGGGGATATTGAATTTTTTCCATCACTTACAGAGGATTAGCGTAATGACAGCTGGGTGAGAGGCACCTGGTAAACCTGAGATGAAGTTTTAGCGGCAGTATGGCTCCTTCCGCAGGTATTTCATTTTATCTGTTTTTTTTCTATAACCTGCTATTGTACTGTATCACGGTATTGCAACCACCAAACAGAGCTGGACTGAACAAAGATTTAGGCTTCAGAGGATTGTTTCTATTACATGAGCTGTTCGATGATGAGCTGTTTGTGTGTCCGCAGTATGCGAGGTCTGGACATTTACGTTTTTTTAAGAAGGAGAAAAATAAGTGCGTGCATTGTGCTTCTGTCCCACACTTCAAAAGATCCTGCAACCACCCTGGACACCTGCTCATCAGTCTAGTGATGTCATGATGACCGTATTTGCCAACCTAAATTAGATGTCATGTTGAGTCGATTTTACATAGGCTACAGCAAACCACCAGATCGAAGGGGGCGTTCTTTGTTATGGTTATGAGGAAAAAGGGACTGTCCTGTAGGGATACAATTGTTAAAATAAAGTGATTTTAAAACTATTTTCTGTGTTTGAGCCTAAACTATATGCATGATTTTTACCCAAAGGAGTGGCTGATAGATTCTTAAAGTTCAAACGCAAATCAAAATTAGGATTCTTATTCAAAAAAGTTCACCACCACAGTACAATCCAATTTCACATTGTCATTTATTGAATACATAATGGGGAATAGTACTTTATGTAATAAAAACACATACAAAACAGGGCAATATTTACTTGTCTTATCAAATGATTGTTTTATCTCAACCACAATTACATATTTAGGGTACATATTTAGTGATGCATCACTTTTTTATTGTTTTACAAAAGGCAGAATTTAAATTAACATGTGCTCGAGCATGTATCTATGATGTCTGTAGACTCTATTCTATAGGTCATTATTGTCGTGCATTTGTACAATAGAAATATACCAAACCTTTAGACGAACCAAAAAAAGACTTGCGGCAATACCGTTTTCTAAAGGAATTCAAATAGTTCTCTGAAAATGGACATCATTTACAACTACAATTTGGTGTAGGTATAATAAAAGTGGAAACCATGGAAATAATTTTGTAATTCCCGTTTGGCTGTAGGGTTTGTGTGGCAGGACTTTTCCTATCACATTTAAACTGTATGACCCTTGAACCACCTGTGTGGTTGTGTGAGTATGGTGCAAACAAGGATGGGAACGTTAATGAAGGGCCCACATTTTTTTTCCCTACTAGAACAACTATAATGGCAGAATCTATTTTAGCAAATGTTCATTTATTTCTTTCATGATACAATATCTCCACATTAAAAATCTCTTTAAAAAGGCACAGGCCATTTGTTATTTGGCCAAACGATTAAACAAAAAGAATCCATAAAAACAAGAAGAATCGCATTTGCACTTGAGGTGTTAATATCGTTATGGCAACACAGCAGCCCGGCTAGCGACACTGCCACTGTGCAAACAGTTATACATACCGTAAAATAAGCAGCAACGTTACATACAATGTCCAGTTTCATGTGCATAGGCACTGCTTTGGAAGCAATGATTCATTCAAAGTACATTGTGTCATATTGGGCTTATCGTCGCCATGACGACAAGCTCAGTGGTCTCAGATACTGTAAAGCTATAGATCAGACCAGTTAACACACAGGAAAGGCACAGGGAGCATGACAACATTCCACATGATACAGGCAAAGGCATGGGGGACCATGGCAACACAAACGGACAGGATAATTCAAACAACTTCCCACTCTTCAAATCACCATTCCATCACACCATACACACTCACACCAAAAACACTCACTACACACACTATGAATGCCTATGAGGCAGTCAAATACAAACACATTGTTCCCTCCAGAGAGGGC
>OMKX01044094.1:7008-20756 GCA_900302425.1 Brosme brosme
CCCCACACACACACACACACACACACACACACACATCCTCTTCTCGTTGACATGTCTAGTCTAGAAAGGAGACATTTGAGTACTAAATATCTGTCTCCTTCGATTTTCCTCTTTTTCTCATTGCCTCACATACTCATTTTCCCACTCCCAACCTCTCCCTATCCTAGCTGAACACAAGGCAGCTGTCTCCAGTAAAATCTCCTGCTTCTAGTCAGTGTTCCTTTCACCCTGTTACTGAAACTTTAAACTGCTCAAATCCCACCAATACGTCATACTTAAATAGTCTACTGAAGCACAGGCAGTGCCCTTGCCTTTTCAGCTTTCTAAATCTTTGCTATTAATAGTTGAATATAGTACTATACAAAATAACACAAAACCCACAGGGTTCTGATGCATATTTCTGATGTCAATATAACACATCATTGAGGTTAAAACAAAACACTGCAGACTTGTAGGCCATGGAACCCATTCTGCCCGTTAGTAAACGTTATAAGTCCCAGATGACAGCAGCTGCTATTAATCACCCAAGCCCAGTAGTCATTGTTAAGATTTCACCTCCTCCACTTTATAAGGGAAAATATCTTCTACTGCCTCCAAAAACATGAATTTCCATGCCAGTATACAGAATAAAGATTGTTACGGATAATTTAAAAAATGCATAAACTAGTCTTCAAGGGCCATGAAACTGAACTATGTACTTTTGTTTGCTGACTTTTCAAGTCAACCACATACAGGCTCAGATATGCCAGCAGATTTAGTCATTTTCTACAGACATTCCGTCTAGTCGTCGTGCCTGTTCCGTCTCATCCCTGGGTTGGTTTTATTAGCATGAGCCTGCTCTATTAATGTAGCCACACTCTGCAAGACTGCCAGGAAGGAAAATGGCATTAAACACTGCTGTAAAAACGTAATAGCAAGACACGCGGCAAGGAATAATCATGACCTAAATCCATACTGGTATTTTGTTGGTTAAAACTATGAAAAGTATATGGTTGGTCTGACTGTTCGGGATGATCTCACACTTGTAAGACGTTGTTTGGGTTAAATAAAGCCAGAGAAAGTATTCCAGCTCTTCATTTCAGTATCCTCAAGCCAAGGATAACGAGAACAGCTGTATTATGACTTTATTAAATTGTCATTGAGTGAATTGTAGCATTAGATACGAAAAGCATCCGATGGAAGTATTGCCAATGGAAATGTAACTGAAATGTAACTGAAAGGTTTAAACCGGAACTCTGCTAGCCTCTTGTTTGACAAAACAGCTTTAGCAGTTTACATAATAAGTCGGCCTACTGATTAGCCATGGAAAAAAATGGAACGGAAGGGAAACATTGGCTCTGAAACTGGGGCAGTTGGATATTTGTTTTCATATGATACATAAACAGCGGTTATGGTTATTTTGAGTCAGGCTTTTAGATCAACATGTACTATGCTGTTAGATTCTTAAACAACTTGCTAATGTTGTATATTACATTATACAATATGTACTATTACTGTTCACAATTTTCTTTGGTCAAAAATGTCACTTAAAACCTTGATGTCTGAAGTAATGTTACAGTTAACAAATGTGTTTCTTTCTATGTGTTACAAGTGCAGCTGAATGAGCTGAACAGCAACACAGATCATTACACAGGGCTTTGACTTAGACTGAAAAGACAGACTGTTCATTAAAACTCACATGATCGACATTGTTCCACTGGCTGGAGATCTCCACATGGGCATGGGAAAGGTGAAACTCTCCTTTGCTGTTATTACTTTCCTACAGAATGCACCTTATTAAGAATTTAATTATTTTAATTATAATTTAATATTTTAAAAAAACATTTCATTTTCTGGAAAGTATATGATATTAAGCATTTACAAATATACATAACTTTAGATGTGTGGTATAACGCATAATACAACACTAAACATTTACATGTTTAAGATGGGATTGACAGAGTGTTCTGTATCTTGGTCGATTTATAGTTGATTTATTCGCAATTTGATAAGAAAATGACGTAACCAATTTCATGTGTTACAATGGATTTGATTGCTGCAATCAAATTAGTGTAGAGTAGGACTATAGGCAATAGAAACATTGTGATATGTAAATGATATGTAGGTAGTTGTTTGTTTGTTTAATATGATAGTTATGCACACTACACGACCATATATCATCATAGTGATGTTGTTGGATGAACATCAGAAATTTCCGAAGACCTAAGCATCTCTACAACGTATTTTGTGATCCATTATGTCGACTTGTTAATAAAGATGATTCATTTCCTAATATTTTATTATGGATTTATAGAGGCCTACGTACCTTGTCGCTTGTAAAAGTGTAGTTGTTGAAGGTACCGGCCAGACCCAGGGACGCTAGGGATGATTTGTCACTCTCCGTAGATATCTGAGGGTTTAGATCTGATTATAAGAAATTAAGTGCAGCTCTGGTCGAAATCAAGTCTACATAGGTGTGTTTAGTCAAAATCTATAATTTCATTGTGTAAAAGTCAATAAATGAAGGTATGTTAGCATAAATATCTCTGACCTGGTCTACAGCCTCCTCCAACATCTGTTGTGTGTCCTCCATCAGCATCTCCACCTCTCGAAACATGTCATTCAGGCTTACTGGACCACGTTCCACGGCGTCCTCGACGCTTCCTCCGGCAACAAGCAAAGAAATGCTCAAACTCAGAAGCAACACAATCGACCGCATCTTCCAAATAGCAGCGGGACTATTCGTTGTCTTTCGTAAAAGAGCAGGATAAAGAAAGTGCGCCGTGGAGAGCTGGGTGACGCATGACTCAGAGCTCACAGCCAGACACAGCTGAACGTGTTTTATTTGGAAAAGTCTGGGGGTAAGAGAAGGGGGAAATCCAAATTTAACCAGAAAGTTTCAAGTTCAATGGCTTGTCAAAGGGATGAAAGTGCCTTGGTTTTCTTTGAAATAAAGAAGTAAACTCACACTAATAGTTTTTGGACTTAAATAGCATATGACAGAATGTCTTATTTCACTGTCTTAAATAGCCTATATAATATGACATTTCCCCGAAGATGAATATTAAGTTCTCTTTATAGCTATGAGACATATGTTGCCCCGTTAAAATGCTGTAAGTATTGGGAATTACTTAGGGCTACATTTAAACGAAGTAAACTGTCCAATGCTATTTTCCAGCGTCAATCTGTCTAGTGATAATAACCTTAAAGTGGGATTCACCCCTAAAACAACATCGTGCTCCAACACTATATTTCATCATATATTTATAGGTGATTTTGCTGCCATTGAATTTACTAACTACATATTAAAAAGTAAATATTTTCACTGCTACACGAACGGTGATTTGACGCGTCATCAAATCACCGGAAGAAAAATGAACGACTACAAGTTCTGAATGGGGGCGGGTCTTGAGGCGAGATGATTGACAGTACAGATGATAGCGCTCTTTGGTTGACACTACTAACTAGCCAAAGCAGTTAGCCTCACAAACAACAGACATAAACAAAGAAAATGATGGACGATACCGATAGCGACCACGATTATTTTTTTTTTTAGTTCCGAAAATTCTGCTTCAACACACAATTGTATCTAATTTATCAAAAATAATGCAAATTTGTTTTTTTTCTGTAAAGTAAAATGCAAAATAGAAATACATTACCCGTGACAACAGGCTAGAATGGCTAGAGTTCAATTCCCCTTTAAGTCACATAATAATAAGCATCTTCGTAATCACTGTTCACTCTAATCACTCTAAATAAAGCGTATTGAATATAACAACCCTCATCATCACCTATCAAAGAAAATAAACACGAAGGCTGCCTAGTGTTTGACTTGCCTTTCGATAGAGAGGCGTGTAGCATAGGAGCTTGCCAAATAGTACGTTTGTTTTTTAGTTAATACATGAAAAAGTCATTGAGCATTCCTATAATTCATGGTTTTATAGCTTATGTACAAATGACCGCTGTTGCAAAAACGCGCGACACATTCAAATCGTATAAGTTGCTATGGGCAACCGCTATTTTCTCCAACGCTAATGTGTGGACATTCTACACTTTCACATTTTTACCGCTAATCGTGGTAATACTCTCCGAGGTCTCAGCCAACCGTTTCCTCCAGAGGTGAGCGAGGCCCGCGGCGTCGTTAGGACGACGCTTTATCCCGCAGAAGAAGAACGGCCCGTCTACCGGAAGTCTATCATCCATGTTTATTTCTCGGTGCTCGGCTAACCGAGTCCACGCTTGCTAGTTAGTTGCAATGTTGTAGCTATTAGCATTAACATCTGACGCTGGGAGGGCACCTGTCGTTTCGTTTACAGACAGTTTTGACTCGTATTCATCCACGCTTCACACCTATTTGTTCAGATATTACCTTATACCTATTTTTACGTAGCGTACCGTTCTGGCTTTTCTACTGGTTTGCCGGTTAGCATAAGACAGCTCAATTCCCTGACGCACGGCTAGCTGGCACACTGGTCAGTTTGTTGGAGGTTTGTCTCGATTCATCAATAAGGTTGCCCGTTTGTTTGAGAAGAAGCATGGCGATGAGACAGACCCCGCTGACCTGCTCCGGGCACACCAGGCCCGTGGTGGACCTGGCCTTCAGCGGCATCACTCCTTTCGGCTATTTCCTTATCAGTGCCTGCAAAGGTGAGCTGACGCTTGTCCACCATTAACGTTAGTATGAACGGGTCGTACGAATGTGTTAAAGAGTGACCCCATTGACCGTTGTGGTAAAAACATTTGTTAGTGGATCAGTTCTCAATGTAAACCCTTGGCTTCTGACAAGTCAACCAACGGCCCAATCTCCCATCCTCCCTCAGATGGCAAGCCGATGCTGCGTCAGGGTGACACGGGGGACTGGATCGGGACGTTCCTGGGTCATAAGGGGGCTGTCTGGGGCGCCACGCTGAACACAGACGCCACCAAAGCGGCCACTGCGGCGGCAGACTTCACAGCGTGAGTAGGACCGACCGGTATACTCTGTTGCTAGGAGACGGGGATGACTGTCTAGTCATTTAGGCGATGTTTTTATCCAAAGCGACTTGTAGTGACTAGAGTTAAACCCATGAACCGCTACACTATTGAATGGGATCACAATGTGACCTCCTTTGGAACTTAAACATATTTTGACTTTTCCTTTCTATGTATTTTTTTGGGCTTCCGATATCTATATCTATCTATATCTATTAGATTCTGTCAATGACTAACACAAGTGTGCTCACATTAGGCAGATATTTAGTTTGTTGCTATTTGCCTTAAAGGCAGCCTGCTGTGGTCACCTGTAATGAAGGACAACTTTAGCCATCCAGGCTTTATAATTGGCAATGATTGGGGCAGGATAGTGTAGTGGTTAAGGTGTTTAACTCCGTACTGAAACGTTCTTGGTTCTAACCCTAATGTCAGCGGTCCACCTGCATGCATCTGTAACAATGCCAGTGCCACCCTCCACCTAGGTGGCTTTTACTGGGCTCCTCCAGAACAAGGGTTTATTGTAGAGTTTGAAAGACAATGATACATGAGCTGGTGATCCATGCTTCCATGTAGGAGATCTCCCTGAGTGTGTGTGGTGATGGCTGGTTTCACCTGTGCACTTTGATAGCTCAATGTACAACAGGTGTGCAGCCTCACCCAGCCCTAGAGTCCAATCAGTCTGACTCGGGCCAGGTGAGGCTGCTTAAACCAGGCCTCATCCACACACTCCACAGCATCCTAGAGCAAGATGTCTACCTGCTCCGTAATGACATGGTTAAAAAATCACAAAAGCTGGGGTCTCACTGCACAAGGTTATCCATCTGAAGCGATGTGTTTTAGTGACATCACAAGTGGGAGTGTCCAACTAGATGTATGATGAATAGATAAGCAACTTTTGCTCCAGTCCACCTGGTAGGCTGGTAGACTGATCTGTCCAGCATACATCTAGGTGGACACTCGCACCTGGATGATAAACACGATAGGGCAAAGCCGGAAGATATGAGTCTTGGGTGGTCGGTCAGTCTTTACAAAAAACATAGCGCCCATACCGTTGTGGAGATGAATTGCACAGCCACACGTAAACCCGACGCAGAACCATAAACGTTCACGACTACGTCGAAGCGTCTATGTGGTCCTTGCGTTGCGTGAACGTGGAACCATAAATCGGCCTTAATGGCTAATCACACTCACACCTGGTGGTATAGAAGGGGCCCTTTTAAAATCATTCCCAAATGGTCCTCTTAAATCAAAGCAGAGTGGCCCGAGCTTTACTTCACTTGGATTGGAGCTTCTGCTAACAGACTAAACGCTAGAACACCAAACATGTGCATCACTCTTGGTGTCCTCATCTTCTCTGTCCCTCCTGAACGTTGCAGGAAGGTGTGGGACGCAGTGAGCGGTGCTGAGGTTCTCACGCTGGCCCACAAGCACATCGTGAAGTCCGTTCATTTCACCAAGGTAGGTCCGCACCGGCCCAGGCCTGCTGCATCTCTCCTCACAATAAACAGCAACGATTAAATAACACAATGTATCACAATATAATTATACATTCAATCATGTAGTATATATTAGGGCTGTCACTTTATATTCGAACTTCGAATATAAAGTGACAGCCCTAGTATATATCAGAAGTGTATGTTGACGACCAAGGCCTAATTATCTCCCTATATATCTTCTCTCTCTCTCTCTCAGGACAGTAACTGTCTGTTGACTGGGGGAAATGATAAATTAATTAGGATCTACGACCTCAACAAACCAGACGAAGGTGAGCTGGTGTTTCATGCTATTGCTACAGGACTTTCCTTTCGCTAGCTGTTAACTACCCATAACCTTATTACGAGCCTCCGTGAGCTTTAGAGGGGCCCTACTTTCACCCCACCGCTGGCATAGTCCCCTGGTGGGATCTGTCCCTCATCCATCCGGGCTGAACACTCCCACTTGTAAGGGTTTAAAACAGGGGCCTTTTAAACGTGAACAGATCATTCAGACAGCTTGTTGTCTATCTAGTTTTACAAAGCACTAGCATGATAAATAAAACAATGTAATGGTCTTGCTGTTTGTTTTCTTATTTAAATGTCTTGTGTGTTTCCCCAGCACCCCAGGAGATTCCTGGCCACACAGCGTCCATTAAGAGGGCCCTGTGGTGCCATGACGACCAGCACATCCTGTCAGCCTCTGAAGACAGAACCGTCCGGTCAGTGGTCACAGCTGAGCCCGGGACTCACTCTCTCTCCCCGTTGAACCTCGCCTCCCCTGACCTCTCCCTTCAGAGGCAGGCAATAAGTGAAGGCTGATGGACTTAGATCACTGGATTGATTCATTGAAGTATATTATTCATATTGAAGCAGTCCCTCATTTGGTCTTTTGAGTTTGATGACTTAATTTATGCGTCAATTGGATAAACACCAATTGATGACTTGAATGGAATGATGGGAAAATAATTAGAGGCGAAAGAAACTGTTCTGTGCATCCTCACATACTTACATTTATACACATGTATACATTATGCAGACTAGCAAATGGGAAGTGTGCTCTATGAACCCCAGCAGTGGGATTTCAGTGGAAGTACCATATTAAAGTGTGTCTGTGTGTGTGTGTCCATGTGTGTGTCCGTGTTTGTGTGACCCTGCAGACTTTGGGACCGGAACACCCCTGAGGCGGTGAAGATGCTGTCCTTCGACACGTCAGTCAGCAGCATGGAGTACCTGGCGGACGGGGACGTTGTGCTCATCACCTACGGCAAGACCATCGCCTTCTACAACGCACACAGGTACACGGGCGTCGCCCCTACAACGCACACAGGTACACGGGCGTCGCCCCTACAACGCACACAGGTACACGGGCGTCGCCCCTACAACGCACACAGGTACACGGGCGTCGCCCCTACAACGCACACAGGTACACGGGCGTCGCCCCTACAACGCACACAGGTACACGGGCGTCGCCTCTACAACGCACACCCTCTGAATGAGACTATTTAGATTAGACTGCTCCCGGCTCCATCTGACCAATCACGGCATCTCATCCCTTATTGGTTTGGGGAATCCATTAGGGGTGGGGTAATAATAATCGCACAATTTGCTGTGATGATCGCTTTATTCTTAATACTGAAGCTAATTAGAGATATTTAAATGTAAAATCACGGAATTCATGTATAATCAACGCAAACTAGATATATTTATTATATTTTCGTATGTTTAATAGCATCTTCATTTTAAACACAGAATCTCTCATGTTAACTACAGATTACCAATAACATCAAGGCCATCAAAATGTGATTGTCAGCTTTAAAGGCATATTTATTATATGCACTAACAGAAATAATAACCAACCCCAGGCCTATATGGACTCAAATTAAAACTTTGGCATTTTTCAACCTGGAGCCTACTTTCCGATCATTTTGGGTCCAAGGGATTTATGCAGACCTTGATTTTTGAGATGGTCCAGTATTGAGTGAGAACGCTGCATTCGTCATCCGCAAAACGGGCTGCAATGTATCCTTTGGGGCAGCAGCAACCGCAAATGTACGTCTTTAAAAGGGCTTGTTTTTTTCACAGCTGAGAGGCTGAGATTATATAAAATCTTTCTGGAAACGAAATTAGCTGTCTGTCACAGGATGCTATTTTTAAATACAAAGCTGGGCTCCAACTTAACATTTTCTACTGGTGCCACTAACTTTTTCATTTGACGGCACCATACCAAAATCCGAGGCAACCCTTTTTCGCAGATTTGTCGAGGGATTGGCATTTCCTTTGTCACCGACCATCCATCTGTGTACATCCATTTGAAAGCTTTTACAATTTACTTCAAATTAGTTCATATTTTCTTCACTCCTCCTATATCAAAAATCTCTACTATTAATAACAAGCTGGTAATCAGGTAATACACTCCAGTTACAAGACATATTTTCCTTTCCTGGTGATCCGTCATCCAGAATAGTGCTGGTGTGTTTTGTTTGAATGCTATTCCATTGAACTTTGCCCAGAGCTCAGTGTAGGCCATGTGTCTTAACTGGAACTGAGGTGGCTCGTGTTTCCAACCAGAGCACTTCAGCACTGAATCCACCCTGTAGCACTCAGCACGGCTCAGAGCTTCACCCTGTAGCACTCAGCACGGCTCAGAGCTTCATCACCACCCTTCACGTTAAACACAACCAGAAACACGGGGCTGGTGGCGCCCCGCTTTACTTTGAAACTCTGATGGAACCGAGTCGGACCAAGATTGGACCACTGCCACTGACTTCCTCCATATAGATATTGTATTAAAATACATTAAAGCAATCAAATATGAAACTGAGTTGAAGTGTGTGTGTGTGTGTGTGTGTTTCAGCCTGGAGCTGATCAAGACGATAGACACCCCAGCCAACATTCACTCTGCCTCGCTGCACCCGGAGAAGGACTTCATCGTTGCCGGGGGAGACGACTTCAAGCTCTACAAGTACGACTACAGCACCTCGGAGGAGCTGGGTGAGTGCATGACTCACGGCGTCTGCCCGCCCACCGGCCTCTGCCTGGGGGAGGAGGGAGGCTATGTGGCTGCGTTGACCCCACATCATGAGAGTGATTCATGGATCTGTTCAGCATTCAGATGCAACATGTAACCTAGAAGGTTCTGTCTAGAAATGGCAGACCGCCTAGAATTTTTTTTCAATAATTATATATATCGATTAACAAACCTGCTGATCCCAAAAGTATGACGCACACACACGTTTTTTATTTATGCTACATTTAAAAAAGATTCTAAAATCATTCAACAATTGCATTCACAATTTTGAGTGGTAGTTACTATGTATCATATACTAGCATGCATTGGATTATAACAATAGACAAACGGAGACAGGTAGGGGTTAGACAGTGATTACAGAGAGGTCATTAAGGAGCAGGTAGGGGTTAGACAGTGAATACAGAGACAGGTCACTAAGGCGCAGGTAGGGGTTAGACAGTGAATACAGACACAGGTCATTAAGGAAGACAGTAGGGGTTAGTCAATACAGAGACGGTCATTCAGGAAGACAGTAGGGGTTAGACAGTGAATACAGAGACGGGTCATTAAGGAAGACAGTAGGGGTTAGACAGTGAATACAGAGACGGGTCATTAAGGAAGACAGTAGGGGTTGGCCAGTCAATACAGAGACAGGTCTGTACTGTAAGGAGATGACTGAAGAAGTCCTTTCCAGACGTGTTTTATACTCGCTGCAGTGTGGTTTGGTGTGTTGCTTTCTGAGCCAGCAGACTGTTGAGGATGATGTTCTGACGTCTCTCCTGTGCCGCCGCCCACAGAGTCGTATAAAGGCCACTTCGGGCCGGTGCACTGCGTGCGCTTCAGCCCCGACGGGGAGCTGTACGCCAGCGGCTCGGAGGACGGCACCCTGCGACTGTGGCAGACGGCGGTGGGCAAGACCTACGGCCTGTGGAAGTGCGTCCTGCCAGGTAAGCCAGTGACCCGTCTCGTCCTAAAGCGGTCCATTACATTGCCCTCACACTGGGACAGAGATGGCCCTAAACACAGGATGTGCTTCATTCATCTCAGACAGTTGTAATAGGATGATAACAATATCCAAAAGCCAATGATTAGCTGATATGTGTGGAGAGACACTGTTCGCTCGACGGTCCTTCCTGGAGGTACACCGTGTGGTTTGCTTGAAGGCAAGGTAGCATTTTTCAACCAGAATGTTTGAGTGCTTTATGTTGCGGTTTATCACGGTTGCATAAATGATGAAGTCCATATCGATAGCGTCTCCAAATGTCTCTCGTTATAAGCGTTAGTTTCTTTAAATGCTTCTCTAGAATTTCTCTGACTGCCACAGATCTGGAGACGTGTTTACGGTCCACTGCTGTCGTTTGAGGCTCGGTCGTTTCATCTGACGTCAGCCAATCAGTGAGATGTGCTTGAGGAAGAGGCACCAGCCTTTGATAGTGAAGCTGCTAAAATGGCTGCTTCTTTTTTTATTCTATTCCTAAATTCAGAATAGAATAAGATTAAGGTTGGAAAACACGCTTTATTCTCTGACATGGTGTGGGAGAATAAAGGCAGTATTGATGACCTTTATGATGCATTGAATTCCATTAGTTGACTTTAAATCCTCAATTGAATGACAAAATTAGCCCTACCTTAATGGCTTAATGGTCGATAAGTGTGCCAAGCTAAGGCTATGTAACTATGGAGGAAGTGAGGTACAAAGTGAGGGTGTATTTCTTTCTAACTCCACAACCTTTACAACAGGTAGGATGAGCGTGAATCAGTATGATGTAATTGTCTCAAACTATATTGGCTTATATACAGAATATCGAGAAAAAACATGAACTAAGATGCTATTGCTGTTCTGAAGCTGGCTGCTGGCTGCATCGCTTGATCCCGTCAAACTGCCTGTTAAATAACCCGATTGAGGCAACTGATATCAGTTATAATGCTGATTTAATCATTCCTTTGGCTTATAGGCCTAGCCTAGTAACACAACGTTAAGAATAGCACGCTTATAAAGGCCATAAATAATTGCTAGTCTGTGACTGGATTATTTAATGGGTTTATTATGTATGAAAGAAGAATGGGGAAAGTGATTTGCAGACAAGTGCTTCCACCCTGTGGCAGAATAGTGCGTAGCATCTCATGGTCTATTGGAAACAGACTATAAGATGCACTCTCGCTTGAATGTACGAGTTACTTATTGACACTCAAATCTGTGTTGAGCTCCATGTTTTTCCCCATATGTCTTGGATTCATGAGGCACATCTCATCTTGATAAGGATGATTTAAAATGTTTGTCATGTGGAGGATGCATTCGACGATACTGTGACTGTGCCTACATGCTTGGTACGGCTGGGAATCGAACCCTTTCTCCTGGTAGCGTTCATTGATCGTATTGATTGGTATACTGTCCCGTTTTAGGGCTAAATCATTTAAGATTTTGAAATAAACTAATTGTAGTAGCAGCATAGTGATTGAAGGTGCTGTAGATACAAATTAAGAGCTATCATTTTGGTTCGGAGAAAAGTTTTTTCCTTTCCACATCTGCGCACACTTTTCATCTCAATGGTTGATAAATGTAGAAAGGGAGGGTGCGTTTTGGGGATTTATTTTCAAAATCTTGCTCTCCTGCTCTTTGACCCTCTCTCTCTTTACCTCATGCTAATGTCCTCATTCATCTCATGAATTCATCCTGAAGAGCAGTCAGTCACCAAATCATGGCCACATTGCACCTTTGCATTAGAATGTCCATTGTAGTCTTATCACATGAAGTTTCTCTGAAACAACCAGAGCAGGAAGCGCTGGTTTCACCAACTTTAGTCGGTCAGACCCTTCAATCACGACCCTGGTTCGTTTGAGTCCCGGTCCTCCGTTATCTGTCTGAAGTACGTCACCGTACAGAGGAGCAGTTTGAGCTCTGAAGGCTGTTTACTACTTTTGGTATTTAATCGTTGAGATTCTTTTATCCAATCTTACAGTGAATTCAGATATTTTTAAGGTTCCCCCTTATCTACTGTTTATTTAAACTCTTAAGTGTGGTCATGTTTTGTTTCTTAAAATCGTGTGTGTGTGTGTGTGTGTGTGTGTGTGTGTGTGTGTGTGTGTGCTCTCAGTTTGGGATCAGGTGTGTATTATTAATCAATATTATAAATCAATAAAACTATGAATCAACAATACACAACACACTATGTTACACTACACAGCACTACACAACACACTGTTACACAACACAGCACTTTGTTACACAACACAACACGACACAACACACTCTGTTACACAGACTAACCACAACCCAACACACATCGTGTCACAGACACACTAAGCACTGCGCATCGAAACGTTAGGAGGAGGAGTGATCAATAAGGATCATTGATCAGGATGATCATCAATAGGGTGATCATTGATGATCATTGATCAGGATGACCATCAATAGGGTGATCATTGATGATCATTGATCAGGATGACCATCAATAGGGTGATCATTGATGATCATTGATCAGGATGACCATCAATAGGGTGATCATTGATGTGATAGACTCAGACATCAGAAGCTTCATGTGTTGAATGGAAAGGTTCTCCGTGCTGCAGTGAGGTTTCGTTGAGGACTCACTAACGGCCCGGTGGAGTAACTCTACTTTATCAGGCTGTTGTTCATCACATAACGATGATCTCACACCACATTATGGATCGCGCTGCTGCTACATTAGCATAATGCTTTATCTATAACTGATGAGCTGAGGTGGTAGAGGGGCCAGAGAGGAGACCTGCAGCTCCTAGCAGCTAACAGCAGCGCTAACACAGCTAACACAGCTAACAGCGCTAACCTGCTACATCAGCATTGGCTTCTTCTTCTTCCTCTCCTCCTACGCCTCCTCCTCTTCCTCATATTTGATCAGACAGATATTATTGCAAAATGGAAATCCTTGTGGAAGTTTGATGCTGAACGAAACAGAATGATACGAACCGGAACGCAATAAAAGAATCGATCTGAATTACACAAATCTGATCAGAAATAAAACTTTACTGAATAAATAATCTGAGCAGATCAAGGGATGTTCCCCGTGAGCTGCTCATCAGGAACCTGTGGTTCTGGTGTCTGTAGGTGTTGGCTGTAGTCCTACCTGTGGTTCTGGTCCTGTAGGTGTTGGCTGTAGTCCTACCTGTGGTTCTGGTCCTGTAGGTGTTGGCTGTAGTCCTACCTGTGGTTCTGGTGTCTGTAGGTGTTGGCTGTAGTCCTACCTGTGGTTCTGGTCCTGTAGGTGTTGGCTGTAGTCCTACCTGTGGTTCTGGTCCTGTAGGTGTCGGCTGTAGTCCTACCTGTGGTTCTGGTGTCT